>JAUELF010011617.1:0-18009 GCA_031471495.1 Clinocardium nuttallii
AAAGCACTTTGGTGCTGACGGCGCCTGGGGGCTGCAGGAACAAAGGAGAAGAAAGGGAATGTAAAAGGAAATAACAATTGAAGCTTATATTTATGTAAGCTAATAAGTATACAAATAAGCATGTTTCGCCCCAGGTGAATCGCCACTGATTTTCACGCGACTTCTTTGTTCTTCTCCGTTTCACTTCGCGAATGTTAATAAGCTTCCATATTTGACCTTTCGGTGCATTAATTTGTATAGCATTTGTTAAACTTATATTGGAGTACTTACGCCTTAAGCTTTTTTCAATGATGTTCAACAACCTTATAATGATCTTTTTTGGGGAGAATTTAATCTTTAAAATACAGATTTGTTGAATCAATGATGAACTCTTTTTCTCGCCCTGCGTTAATCAGTGCTGCAATTGGCAGGCTGCCATCTCCGAAAAAATGGTTATGTTACTATGACCACAAAACCCCAGAAAAATGAAACCATTTTGCAATCTGAAAAAGATGTTCTCCAGTTTGTCATACTGTAAACATTTGTAGATCTGTCAAAGATGAAACACACACTTACGTCACTTAATTTAAGATCGTCCCCCTCGGGATGGGCGACAAGACTTAAAGTTTGTTCCCCGATCGAGTCATACTAAAAAAAAACTTAAACACATCATGGTGATGGATCCCCACCGTGGCGCTCAGGTTTAGGTTACAACTGATGTGCTTGATAAAACCAACCGGTAGTACTGGTTAATGCCCCGGTAAATCCACAATATAACTAAAATACTCGGCTGGCTCATACAAAAAAGTATAGATATGACGCTCAGGGTTGTGCTAGGATCACGATAAATACCATCGGTAAACAAAAACAAGTAAAGGCCGCGATATGTCAGCAATGTTGTTAAAAGGGGGTAAACACCATATACAACAACACATATTTAATAACTATCAATATTGGTTATCGATACATCAGAAGGCCGATGTTTGTCTGATATGATTCATATCAGATATCAATAGTTCGAATGAATACAATGTCGCTTGTATTTGGATTGTCTTCCATGATTTGAACTAAAAGATACAACTGCCTCTGTCGATGGTCTCGCTAGAAGTGAGCTCTCGAAAGGCCGATGCTACCCTATTACACATATCTCTCATGCGTATATGAAACCAATGTTGTAGCTTCCCTCCGTGAGGCCTTATGAACTAGAATATACGTTGTACTGACACGTACCAGCAATTAATATAGCTGCATAGGATTAACACTTGGATAACACAGTTAAGTGTATAACTGATTATAATAACTGAATACTCTGACTAGTCCGAAGCTGTTATCGTTTAAAAGGGCTGACGAATTGCATTCATAGGGGGAATGGAAACGAATGCCGTTACTGT
Organism: Clinocardium nuttallii; assembly: GCA_031471495.1. Lineage (NCBI taxonomy): Eukaryota > Metazoa > Mollusca > Bivalvia > Cardiida > Cardiidae > Clinocardium > Clinocardium nuttallii. The sequence continues at coordinate 1,371 of JAUELF010011617.1, forward strand.
ACATATCCGCACCTGATCATGCAATAAACACCTTTACGATAAGACAGACATATCACAGTGTGTCCCAAGAGAGGTCTAGCTTATCGCATTATCGGTTGTTCCCTCCGTGCGCTACGCTCAAAACATCACAAGTTAGGAGTTTAGTGGAATCAACAACTGCAGGTGTCCGACGATGTTTGAATTGTAGAGGAGAGAACAAACTTAGGTGTCAAACGATGTTTGGGGTGTAGAGAAGTCAACAATGGTGGGTGTCCGAGGATGTTTGGAGTGTAGCGGAGAAAACAACCTTAGGTGTCAAACCATGTTTGGGGTGTAGAGAAGTCAACAACTGTAGGTGTCCGACGATGTTTGAAGGGTAGAGGAGAGAACAAACTTAGGTGTCAAACGATGTTTTGGGCGTAGAGAAGTCAACCACTGTGGGTGTCCGACGATGTTTGGAGTGTAGCGGAGAAAACAACTGTGGGTGTCCGACAATGTTTGGCCAAAACAACTGTGGGTGCTGACGATGAGTTTAGCAATGCTTTAGTAGAACAAAACAAGGGTTGACACAATTACCTAGGTTTACTGGACTACTCAGATCAATTAATTTGTTAGATTGTATATATGTATTTTGAACCGGTGGTCATATATTACGAATACATATTGTATTGTATTGTATATTGTTGACAACTATCTGTCTATACAAATATTTACTGTTACCATGTTTGTGTAACGTTTCTCAGAGTTCCCCGTTACTAAGTTGCGAACAAAAGCAGATTCAGGGGAGACTGCACGACTACGTGGATTGATCTAGATATACAGGAGCATCAATAAGGAGGAAGTCATCGTCCTTGTATACGCAATTTATTGTACCGACAAATTACACATGATAAGGGGAATGAACAGTGACATAAACACTATTCAGTGCTTTTTTAAAACTGTTCCCATATACAATAGTTCTGCAGTAGACTTTGAGAACAATACGAAACTCGTTATATATATAAATGAATGTGTAATTATGAGCAAATGTTCTGTTTGTCACAATGTTTTCAAACGTTGTCTGCTGTAGATGCGTAAACAGCGTCTGTGTGTGGAGAAAATGTTATACATTTCCTTTATCCAGGTAAATTCCAATGCCTTTCGATCATAATAGATTCTTCTGGTGAGACCAATTTGCGATCGTCCTGCGAGAAATGTATTTCTAAAATAAACAGAAGATTGTGCCATCTTAAAGCTGGTTAATATAAAAAGTTATTCGTACTGCAAAAAAGGAACTCACAACTGACACATAACATTTAATAAAAACCAAGATCAGCCTTCAAAATGGCGTAAACACGGTTTGATTGATAATTTAACATGTTTGACGCATTGCTCGTAAAACGAAAGATAATTGAGGAGTACATGAAATATATTGAGAAGCAATACACATTTCCTGAGGGAGAATCGAAGCCTTGTTTAATTTCGGAGCCCCGCTAACTAACTGGTAAAGTACGTAGTATAGCGAAAGAAAAAAGCGAAACACTTAATAATATCATTGAAAGCGAGTCTAATGTAGTGCATGGTTATTCCTTGAGAACAGAGTATAGGATTTGATAATAATAATTCAATTCTATTAAATCCTTTATTGGCAAATATCGATACAATTTGTCTATGGCCATTTAGAGAGTGGAAGAATATGGGAGAATCAACACGATGTATTACGTCATCGCGAATAGAATAACCTTCCGAAATATATCTACATATATTTATTAATACGTTCTGTTTTGAACTAGACAGTAATTTATTAAATTTACATATATTGGGCCATTGCATATTACCAATATGATTTTGTCTGATAACTGAATATTGTGGACAACACAAACGAAAATGAAGTTCATTTACGAGTAAGTGAGCAAAGTTTACAATTATTATGTTCTCTTGGAATACCATTAAAACGATCAGTTTTAATTTCCAACTTATGAGAGCTTAATCTAAAACAAGCAAATAATTTAAGGCATTTGTTTTTCGAAATATAATCTAGATATCTTTCATCAGACAATTCATTTTTGAACTTACAATGATATTCTAACTTTGGCGAGTTATTAATTGACATATTTCAACTTTAAATAAATTGGTCATAAAGTCTTCTTTTCATTTCTACTTTTTATGATTGTAAAATTATTAAAGTTTCTGTCAAAATTTAATCTTATATTCGTAAAGCCCAGATGATCAACTATCGAATTAATCTTCTTTGCCCAACAATTAATATTAATTGTATCACATTGATCCCATAAAAGAGTCATATAAAAAAGGTTTATGTCTTGCACCAAAACTTCAAAGAACGCTGTTTACGAAAATGCAATCAGAAAGCCATAACCATGATCTCACGTTGTGTTCATTCAGCAATCATATCCCCTATTATTGTATTTGCCTCTGAAGCCTAAGGTTTTGGTCAAGTCTTTTAAATTGACAAGGTACGTAAACAGCCGACAACGAAGTAGCAATACTAGGCGAACAAACATAAAATGTTCCATTTTAGTCAAAATGCCAAATTAGTATTTTGTTCTGAAAAGTATTCTTATTATTATTTTCATGAACTACAAATGTTTGTAACAATTAAGTTTATGTGCAGGTGAATTCGGAACATAAGGTTATACATGTGCTTGCGTATACACACTCTTTACATTTGTGTATTCACAACATACGGGATTTAACCTATACAGTCAAAACACTTTTATACAATAATTGTTATTTGATACATTAACAATGATACACATATAAGTATAACCAACGCAAACACAATAACTTAATCAAGAACATAGATATAGAATAAAGCCACATGTTAACATTTTTCAAGGAAAAGTAAATACAATCTTTTAGATTTAATCAATTAAAAGGATTTATGAACATAATCTCATTTCACATGCTGTTTTAAGCATTAAGTCAAAAGGACAAACATAGGAACGGCTAACTATTTATATACGTTATCTATGTATTCATTAAATACCGAGCATTGATTCATAATGCCTTTGTTAACATGGTTGTATGATGGTCGAGTAATACTCGAAAGACAAACTTATATATGAGTGGCGCCATTAGACACCAACCGTTGTACATTTGTAAACAGCTAAGATCCAAATAAGCAACTTCATCCGGGCAGTCCAACACGAATGTCTGTATAGCAGAACTCATTTAGATCCTTAGCGTGATTGAGTTAGGTGATTTTCCACACGAGTTATATAATGACGTAACTGTTGGATTTCGTAGAGTACCGAAAAGATACATTTTACCTACTTCACAACAAAATAAAGACCTACACAAACGCATGATGTTCGATCAAAGAAACTAGAAACTGTTAAAACTAGAATTATATTTGTAGAAAGCTTAGGCCATCAATGTTTTGGCAGTTCTAACACGTTCCTATTCCTGATCAACAGTATACGTATGGTTAGGACATTACTTGAGCATGGAGTTTCTTAACTTTCAACATTTTATTTAAAATGGACTGACACATCGATAGTTTACCAATAATGTGTTCAATATCAAGCACTATATATAATGCATTATTTTGAAGGACGTCTGTTATCAAAAACTGTATATTTTGCTTCAGTTTAAAGGACGCCAGTTATCTTCAATACGTTTGTATCCCACGTTTATGTCTCCGACCGACCTGATTTTGCTGAATTTTCAACATACTGTATCCACCAACATCCTAATGATTGTTCTATCTACAATTTATCTAATAAGACACCTAACCACATGAATAAGGTCGAGTAAATTCGATAAAGATCTCTTTAACAAAATTGTGAATTTATATGTAAGCCCGCATTACTAATGTATTGGCTCTACTCTTTGGAACAATTTATAATAGAGGGAAATGACTGTCCAAATGGAAATGATCAAACACGCTACAAAACGGTAATGTATTGGGCACATGCATAGGTTTATTCGTACAAAGTACGCGTATTTTCAACACAAAATAGCACTCGTATTCGGATTTAATTGTTTTAAAAGCTCTATAAGTAACAGTCGGATGCAAAAGACTTTTGAAAAAATAATAGAAACATTCAGGGTCGTGATGGCCATGGATCGCACACCTATGCAATATATGATTTGTGGTCAGGTAAGCTAATACAAAAGGTCAAATGTCAAGTATAGCTTCATTTAAAACAAGGCAAAATAACATATATTTCAGATAAGAAGAGTTCAAAGTCTTTCCTATATCTCTCTTTGTAAAACTGGTATAATTTGAACAATCTTTGAAGAGGACCACTAGACAATGCTATAGACCAGCTATATAAGCTATAGGCCTTTTGGTTTCGGACAATAATTGTTATATGTCCTAAAGATTTCTTTGTAAAACAGGTGACACCCTCCCCCGACCCCCCATGTTGACCCCAGGAGCATAATTTGAACCATTTTTGTAGAGGGCCACAATGATACACACCAACAAGCTAAGATCTAGGTCTTTTGGTTTCAGCCAAGGCGATTTTAAAAGAGTTTCCCTATATAACTATATATGTTAAAAGGGTGATCGCCGGGATAGGACTTATTTTGTCACAGGGGCATAATTTGAACAAAATTGGTACAGGGCCATGAGACAATGCTACACACAAAATATCTAAACTCCAGAACTTTCGGTTTCAGACAAGAGATTTTCGAAGTTTTTCCCTATACATATCTTTTAAACAAGCACCCCCACCCCCCCACCTGGAGTCAATGTTTTTCAACGGATCAAAATTATTTGAAAAATCTTGCTAGAGAGTTACCCAAGGAACATTTGTTTCAAATTATCTTTTAATCGGGCTAGCATTTTTGAACAGGAAGAATGTTAACGTTTTAACAATGTACATACAAGCTTCGCCCCATGCGTCCATGTTTTTCAACAGATTAAATTATTTGTAGAGGGTGCCCCAAGGAACATTTGTGAACAAATCGGGCTAGTACTTTTGAACTTAGAGTTTTGCCACTTGTCCCTATTTTCTGATAGCGCAGCGATCAAAGTTCTGATCGGAGTTTAATTATGTGTACACGTTTCATAAGAAAACCACATGAGGAACATTCCTATGAAGTTATTTTTGAATTAGTTTACTGGTTTAGTAGGAGAAGTCATTTGTAGGAAATTGTTTAAATACTTACGTACAGACGACGACGACAACGGTCACCGGACGATGAGTGATAACAAAAGCTCACCTCGCATTTATTGCTTAGGTGAGCTAATATGGAAAGTTGCTTTAACGAGGCAATAACTGATTTCTTAAAAATATTCCCAGCGCAGTATTAGATTCAAAACATAAAATTCTATCATCAGGTTTTATAAAGTTTTAGTTACCATGGATCAGATGTAAAGTTTTCGGTAGCGACAGTCGAAATGGTCGGATGTGTTTCAATCTATCGTTTTCTGAAGTGATTGTACACTCTATGAGTAAGTGTGAAAGAAAGCCCGATAAATAGACCTTGTCCACCATTTAACAAAATAAAGATATACGAAAATGCTAGACGTCCGGTCCAAGAATATATGAAACCAAAAATCCACATTATACCAGTAACTGTAGACAATTTTGCAAATATAATAAGTTCATTTCGCTCCCTTGATGTTCCAGGTGGGATTTTGGTTCGACTTATACAAACCACAACAAACATAAACAATGAAATGTTAATACAAACCATGAGACCAACCGGCAGACCAAATGTGAATTCGATCATTGTTTGTGAGTTAATATAACATACATCTGCACCATATCCAAAGTCTAATCCCCCAGAGTTCAACAAAAAGCGGAAATATGCAACCCAACAAAGAGAACTGGAACAAACATACAAGTGATATACACAATACTACTTCTTCTCAAATTTCATAGAGACAAGTTGCACTCTAATAAACACTCTGAATGTGTTAAAAGTACAAATGTTCATCCATGCTACTGACATTAGCCAAAAGAAATGAATGAGAAATCCAAATATTTTACACGGAATTGACTGTTTCTCGAATCTACTGAAACTTTCAATTAAATACAGAAGTTGCGCAATAATTAGTAGCACAGAAAGAGTCATGACATTGATTCCAGGTAACGATCTGAGCTCCGAAATCACGCAATATATGATGAGGGTTAATAACAGCGACACAATTGATACTGGTATTACGATTAAAGAGAGTAAGAATTCAAACGACGATGATGAGTTGTTTGAACTTTCAGGCATCTGAAGATTTGCAATTAAATCATTGCAAACATATATGGAGTCATCCTCGTCGGCGTAAAAATAATCATGGCTTTCTAATTTTATTTCTGTACCAAGAACGTAAATGATGACTCCCTTGGAATCTTCTTTCCAATAAAAGTCTGCTTTATTTATAAACAGTTTGGGGCACGTAGTAAATACCAAGATGTTTGATTTTGAGGATGCGAAGGTACATGTTACCCGGTTGTCATAGAAGTTTGAATCCAGAAGAATAAGTCGATTATCAGGTGCCAAATGCATTTTACTAACTTTGTTATCATTAAATGCCTCGTTATAATAATCCGATGACAAATTTCTATTAAACCCAAATTCCCGAAATATATACCCATCTGTGATAGAATCCCTTAGATAAACTATGTAAGCGAATGGAACATGTTCAAGTTGCACTTCCACTTTATTCAATGGTTGAAATATCTTAATGATTCTCTCTGGATCATGCATGCCATCTACAAATGTTTCTAATCTAACATCAATATAATCAATCACTGCAGCTACCAGTTCACCATTTGTTTTCAACAAGGAAACGTTTTCGAACTTGATGGTATGGGCAACTTCTATTGTTGAACATTTAATAGGGACAATTGTTGAAAAGTGCCTGTCGATAAAGTGCTTTATCCACTGCACGACCTTAATAGACGAGTTCAAGGAAGTGTCCAACGTAACAAAGGTTGTCGGAAATAATCGGAAAAATGCATCATACGTTACTCCGGACATTGATGATATTTCCTTGAGGCAAGTTCCGTTATCCAGTCGACATACAGGTGAACAGAATGCCTTAAAACACCGTTCCTGAAAATTCAAACAAAGTGCTTGTATTAGAAACATTCAACTTTACGCAGTTTTCGAAATCGCTTAGAAAAATAAATGACGAAGCACGTAGACAAGCGGAGGAAGTTTAACTTCATGTTGAAAACACATTTGTAATTAAATCTAAGTTATAGTTTAGTAGTAAGAAAGTTAACACTCCAAACGTATGTGTACCAGAATGGAAAATAAGCAACACACAACAAAACCAGGGACCTAATCAGATGTTACTTATACCTAAGTCACATTTGCTTCGGCGGCTGTAGGGTCTAAAATATATATGGTCAATAGCAATTATACGGCCGCCGCAGCATTGCCGCGGTCGCATACTGTAGCAGTCACATATGTTAGGGTAGACGCACCGCGTAATTTGAAAACCGGCGGCTACCGAACGTCATTTAAAGTGATGACACACGGTCGCCTCATATATGAATTATAATATATAGACTGCCTCAGGAGGTCGTACGGATGGCTTGCGTTTGCCGTGCAGCTGGCCTAGGGACTATACATTTTACCTTTTCGGAACCCTTAAATTTGCAGGGACCGCAAGAATTCCACAGGGGTCCTAGGCCAGCAATAATTCGCCTCTAGGGCAGCCTTAATGCGAACATACAGTGCCTACATGGTGGCCTTGTGGCATGTGGCATACCCTATGGGCAACATGCTCGCCGCACGATATCCGTACGCTCGCCGCACGCCATCTGTACGGTCCCCGTAGTCTGTAGTCTGCGCCGTGCATGTAGCAGGTTTATACACCAGTATTTCTGCATATTTATAGTATAATTCATAACTTGCGCGTCGTCACTTTAAAGGCCGTACGGCAGACGCCAATTTTCTGTCATCACACATTCAAAATACGCCATGCGGCTACCTTAACATAGTTGACTGCTACAGTGCGTGACCATAGAAATGCTGCGGCTGCCGCAACATTTGATATTGCCAAATGTGACCGAGGAAAATACCCTAGGATAGCCTTTCGGCAAAGACAAGGTCACCGCATGCCCGATATATGGACGCCGTTGGACCGCTCTACGGCGCAAGCTTAGAAATGTAAGAAGTTATAACTCCGCATTATAATCCTACGGCGACCCCTACATGTTAAATATATGGATACGCCCTAGGATGACACTAAGGCTACCACAGATATTCTGCGGTCGCAGCAAGTATCTCTCGATTTCGAGGGCTTACGGCCTCCGTATTCTAGCCGCAGAGCGAATGTGACTTAGGAATAACACACCAAGCACTTTGGCCTTTGCTAGAAAATTAACGAGTCAAATAAATTATAGATTTTGACTAAACTTGCGAGGGCAATCTATAATCACATCTGCTCAATTGTATCGACTAGCTGTGTATTGTGAATAGTCTCTTGTAAATGATACACTGACAGTTCATGTACACTATATGCGTATAAAGCATATTCCTACTGAAGTATGCGTTATAATGACTCATGAGGTGTTTAAATGGAAAAAAATATAATGTTTGACTGGCTTTAAACAGTCAGGGCATCGTGAACTCTTTAAAACATGTTAGCATTGAGCAAATGCAAATTTAAATTGAATTCTCTGCTAACTATATATATATATACAGCTGAAAATATATGTATATTCTCACCATTGCAGTGTTATAAATTTCATCACTGGGACATGTCCTTTCAGTTTCTATTGCAACGTCAAGTTCAGGATCATCGAGTTTCATTAGGCCGGCGAACGCGAAGATATCTGCGTCATAACTAGTGCCTGGGTTGAAGCCGGTTTCAAAAGGAATCACTCCATTACACAAAACACAAAATATGTTACCATATAATGTGCCATTAAACCAATAAGGTGCATAAAACAATGCACATGCTAAACTATACATAGCGTTGAAATCATTCCACATGCCAGATACGTTGCAAGTAGAAATACAAACGCTGCAGAAGTTATCAAATCTCCATTGGTTTTCGACATGGAAAGAGAAATGGCACACCATTCCTTTGTCAGCTATGATACTTTCAAGGAAATTATTCGCTGATGACAGTAAACCTTTCTGTAATAGCGGACAGAACAGATCAGGTATCCTTCCATACTGAGTAACAGAGTCCCCGTCAAGCTTATCATGGTAACATGTGGTACACCGAAGTTTGGGTTCGTTTAAAAACCCATTCATCATACGCTTATAGTCAATTCCTTTTTCGAAAACATTTGCGAAACAATATCCTTCAACTTTAAATAAAAGGTCTGTAAACACTGACTCACACTGCACACCATACGGGTTATAGTTGCTGTAATTAGACGGACATTTCAATATCGACATATTAGATTGGGGTACTGGTAGTCCGCTGGATTTGTTCAGGTGGGTTTCATCTGACTTGTTAATATTAAACACTTCATCTGGTAAAATATCTGGACAACAATTCCGATATATAACACAGTCGTCAGAACAGCTACATCTATTACAAATATCAGAAAATGGGAAAAATGGTGGAGGTAAATTGAACGAAAATCCACACAGAATTGTGTATGGACAGTATAGTAAAACGAGTCGGATGATTTCACGTTTAGATACAGAAAATTGGTTTAGAAAAATCCGTACATCATCGCCATTAAGTAATTCGGCAACTCCATCAAAATCAATTGAGTCTTTGGTGTTGTTGGGACCAAAAGGCAACGTAAAATTGTAATCATAGTAAACGTCATATATCGTTGTTTCAGCACACAAGAAAAACAGAAAGAACACACACGTGTGTGCTGCCATTAACCTCATCTCGATAGTAGTAACTATATCTAATACAAATACATTCTACTTGTTCATGGACGTCTATTCCATCAGCACAATGGCTGTCCCATCTTTGAGTTTGAACTGTATATATGAGCCACGTCTAGAGCATTGCGGGTCTTATTGTCTCTTCATATAAAGGTAAATTGGCGAAAAGTAAATCTAGTGTTTGTAAGAAAATGCCCCATTGTTCATGTGAAGCTGTGGGGTGCATATGATTATACGTGTCATCGTTGTATGCAGATACATTAAGAACCAAACAATCGCTGAACGCGGCATATATATGCTGAGATATATTAAACACATATAAACAAAATTGATTTTTACACCCGCAGCCTGTTAAAGGTTTCGCTTAATTGAAAAGTTAGCACAATAAAGTCTTTATCTTGTCAGTGATATGTACAAATACGTTTCGGTGACCATTGTTATTCGATAAAAATTATATACAACCGTTAAACACAAATCAAAATAATTGATTTTTACACCCGCAGCCTGTAAACGTTTTCGCTTAATTGATCATATTTATCACAATAAACTCTGTTCTCTAATTATCATAAGAGCGGCAAAGTCTGGTCTGCCTCTGTTCTGTTCGACAATTTGCCAAAGAATGTTTCAAGAAACTTCTATACAGCAGTAACTATTTGAAACTTTGATGTTGATGTACACGCAAGTCGTTTCAAACGTACACTTATTACGGTAAGGTTCGCTTTCGTAGAGCATCGCGTGTAACAACGTTAAGTTTGAACATTTCACAGGAACGTTGCCAATGCAATCTCTTTCATTCATATCAAAATATACAGAATTATGTTGCAAAATATTTTCAATATCCTAAACAAGAAACTTCACAGCGAAATGCTTAATGAAAACGTAATATAACCAAAATAAAACACATAATAAAAGTACTTCTCTAACTTGACAACTGACAAAACGTGTCCGCTAAGACGACAGTTCGTTGCTTTTATACGAATACGCTCGAAACAGTTTGATGACGACAGGTGTAGTTATAGCAACAACTCGTGGATGTAACATACGAACAAAATATCTGACAAATTCCCTAAGTGTGTATCCGGTTTTACTTTTTATTGTTGTACTTTGTTTATTCAATTGGTCATTAAGAGGTTGTTTAGTATTAAAATCAAATAATATGTATGAAATATGTCATTAAAATGTTTTATGACATCTTAAATTTCAAATTTTCTTGCGCTTTAGATTCCATCAGAGCATAATAAGTAATTGTATATCCCTTAAGCTTGACCGATACATCATTATGCCAGTGAACACCGCCGAACTGTTTGTACGATTAGTACATTATTGGTGTAACTGTATTTCGAAACAAGATATTGTTTCATTCTCGTCCAGTTAAGTCATTAAATTGGCATATTAGTTACATTTCATTTTCTTTTACGATCCTTTTTACCACCTTTGTGTAATCTGCTGATGACAATTATTATTGTCATGCACTTCACTTTATTGATAAATAATATAACATTGACAATTAGTAAGAACTCCATCGTGGTGGTGTTGTTAGCGCTCAAACTAAAGCAGGGAGTCCATAGGTTATGTTGGAGTGCTCTTAAATAAATAAAGCACATACCATATCAATGTACTGTTTACACATACGCCATGTAAATAATACTTGCCATAAAAGGCAACATGGTTAATGTATTTGTATTGTCCAATGTCACTCTCTCTCTCTGATGCAGCTTGTCAAAGAAAACATTCAAATTTAACTGAAATTAGATCTGTGATATAGAAGGAGATGATGCGAAAAAACATTTCTGATGGCTTTGCAACGAAAATTGGTTATCTTTCAAATAATGTCCCCTTTCGAAACTATAAGAGATTATACTATGAAATCGTATACACGTATGTACTACTCTTCACCAATCACAATAGATAGACTGTCACTGCTTGGTTGTACCTATCTATTTTCAGTATAAGCAAGTTAAAAGATATTGAAGGCAATGTTTTGCAAAAAATACGTCTGCTGAAGAGGCGTCAGAAATTGTATGGAGCTGGGAAAGAGAATTTACCATATATACCTATCTTTTGTTGGCCTTACAGACTTCGAGCGAAAATAACAACTTTCTAGCAAGAATAAGAATATTAAATCCGATAATCAAGGTACAGTTTTTACACTATATTTCGCTCGTAAAAACTGTTTTACTAATATAATGATCACACACGCCAGGATTGTTAGTGTCCGTTTGAATACACCTATCAGAATATATCCCACCACTTGCGATTTTCACCAAACCTACCGTGTGTGGTCAGTTTGGTGTTTTTTCGCCGCTTTCAACATATTTTAGTTATATCACGAGTAAGTTAATAGCTAGACTGGTCCTTTTATCCTGACACAAGCGAGTAGTCGTAATGCTTAACCAAATACAGAGGGAAATCCATTCTACATTTATCCAAAGTCGTCGGCATTACCAGGCTGTAATCGAACCCGCGAATTCACGCACCGCGGCAGACTCTCAACCAATATAGAACCGAGACAAATGGACATACACCGAATCGGCATTGCTTTTGAAAACCATGGTTTCTTTCAACTTTGTCATTTTGATGGCTTTGAAAATGAAAATATATTTTTCGTCGTATGCAGCTATTTAGCATTTGTCCAGATTTCTTTCTTTTTTGAATACTCAAAGGTTCAGCATATAGGAAAAACAGCGTTTTCTTTTTTCATTAATAATATAGTCCATAAAATGCCATTAAAAACCACTTATAACAATCGAAGGCGTCAATTGCGTCTTTCAATTGTTAATTTACCCGCCTTTCGTTGACTCAAATGGAATAACAAATTGTGAATGGTGTAATATGTTATGACCTTTGTACAAAGATGTTTTTTGATGATAAACACAGCATGTTATAACCATGTGCGGACAGTATTATATCTTTCTTTGTGATAAACACATACATGTATGTGTGTAAACCGTAATATGAACGCACAAGCGGAGATAAGTGAAGCCTGTGTAACGAAAACGTTCGGTATACGTTGCATTTGATGTACAAATTTACATCACCGTTTCGAAGTGATGGAGATTAGGATTACATATATAAGACAAGTGGACCCCTTCAGGGTTGAGTAGACGATCTTCTGCGTCCTTGGCCCGGCTCGTTACACATGTATTTAATTGATCAATGTAGTTATGCAAACGAGGGCAATTACTTTATAACACTGCTGCCTTTACTTCTGAAATTCATTCACGATTCTATGCAATACAGAAGCGTGATTTATATTTGTGTTTTTTTGTTTAAACGAAAGCTATACTTTCAGTAGATTTGCAATTTCGGCTAAGTACTTCTAGCACACATATAGTATTAATGATATCACCAAGTTTTGAACATTATACATACTATTATACAAATATATCTGCTTCACGTATATGGAACAGATTATCAATATTTCTGTAGCATTCCACATTCGAAAGAATAGTTGCGATTATTGTCTGCCTCTGCTCCGCATCTATTGTTATAACTTGAACGATTTGTTTTTAAATTTTACTATAAATGTGTGAGGAAATCAAGCCCCGCCTCCCTGGTGGCAATGTATTTCGGATCGGAATAATTTGAGTAATCTCGTTAACGGGTAACAATATGAACTTATTTGCCTAATTATGTTCAAATAGGCCTTTACTTTTGGACAAGAAGACATTTAAAGTTTTCACTATATACATATAAAGATAAAAAGCCCGGCCAACTGGCTGCCATGTATTTTCAACGGATAAGTACAGTTTAAACAATCGTGGTAGATGGCCACCCTAGTAACGTTTGTGCCACATTATTTTCGAATAGGGTTAATAATGTTTGACAAGAACATTTTTCTAATTTTTCACTTGTTGTCTCTATCTGTTTCCATGGGAAAGAGTTCTGCATGTAATTCAACTAATTGAACAATTGTGTAAGGTAACCAACTATATCCCTGTAAAGTGTTATCAAAATTGGCCAACAATTAAGGAAGAGATGATTATTAAAGAAATGTTTTGACGATGAAAAAACGAAAGATAAAGTACTGGCACAATATTAAACACGTTGTGCTCAGGTGTGCTTAAGGTAGAAGGAGCCTCTGAAAAAATATTCGAATATCCTTACGAAAAGTTGCATAACCATAATTCAACATATGCCCAATAAGATTCTGTTCTTACTTTCTTCGTATCCAAAACAGTTTTGAAACTACGAGGCCTCAAAGTATTTCATTTATTCAAACAATTATTATGACGAAAATGACTCTGATAGACAACTAGCAAGTTTATGAAATATAGTCTGATAACGTTATTGGTTAAAGAATCAAGGAGAAATTCGTGATACAACACAATGTTTGTTGTTTGTCAGTAAAGTAGACGTTTTGGATGGAGGCTTGTTTCGTGTGTGTTTAAAGAAAACAAATAGTTCATTAACATTCAACATATCACCTGGAATGTTAGCTTTTTCCAAACATGTATGTGTCCATTGCTGCTATGTTCTTGCGAATGTAATGTGACAGCGCGTTGTAATAATTATTTATTTTAGTGAATCATTCAAAGAGCTCTTCGAATCTCACAGAGCCGATGGTAATCAACAATGCGACACAAAACAGTCAGACATACATGTAGCAACTGTGTTTGATCTTATATAAGCACCTGTTCGTAGCGATAGGAAGCTCCAAACAATTGTTCCAATTGATAAATATAATTAATTTTACTTCGTGAATTTCTTTCAGGGGTTGTGCAATTGACATTACCTACAGAACAGTAGCAGTGCAAAGATAGGCCTGCAACGAAAAGCATTGATGAAAAGGGTAAGTATGAAGCATAATTGCCTTTCTAATTGTATAACCATAGTTTGACTAATTCAAAATGGCTTTAGTTCAACTCGCATACCCATGTCGATTATGAGCATTAGGAATAAACTTGACTATCGCAAATAGTAGAATGTCATTAATATTAAGAGCCATTAATGCAAAATTTCCTTGAAATCGAAACATCAGTCCTAAAAGAGTTTTCAAAAATTGCTCTAAAAATTTCGAAAAATCAGTTCTAAAAGAGTTTTTCAAAGATTGCTCTAGAAATATAATGAACAACACTCACAAAGCCACTTTTTAGACAACAAATGTTCAATTATGAAGGCATATTTTCACATTGCACCAGTCTTACATAGGAGTTAAACGGTTATTCGGGTTGCTATCGCAATCAGTGATATTTCTAGGGATATGTGTTTGAATCAAAGGGCTATTTTAGAAAGAACCGACGACCTTACAAGCATATCTGTGGAGATGGACTTCAAGTATACACTTAGTTTCCAAATCTTAAATTACTAGGTTGAATGCAAGTCGACACTTAACATTTAAGTTGTATTGGTGGGAGATTCCGCATAATGAGTAGACTATCATCGTTTGAGCTGCGACAACGTCTTTCCATAACATAATTGCAGCAGACGACTTTGACAAGATCTAGGAGAAAGTACGGAACACCCCTTTTACCGAAAGCATCAGTTTTAAAAAGTGTTGTAGCTGCGTTAAATTACGTCTGCAAGTGGGAAAAGGGTTAAACGTGTCACTACCCGTTTTTAATTGTAATGGCGCTGTTTATATCCAAAAGCAAACAAATTGTAGTAATACAAAAACAAAAAATAAGCGATCAAGTGTCTTGACACGTTTTATAGGACGAATCGCTGAGATTTCCCAAATGAAAACACGATTTATTTACGATTTCCTGCCTACGGGAAATGGATTGTTATGATTTTAAAGTACTCCCGTCACATTTACAGGAAGTGATACTCTTATTTGTAATAAGTAAAATATTTACGAATGTTATGGAACGCCCATATAGGAAGGTACTATCTTTTTAATATTAAATCAGAGGACTAGATAAGGAGTAAAATAGTATTTTCCCATCCCCATCTCTCTTATGAATACACTAAAACCTATGTTGTTGGTAAACAAAAGAATCGCCTAACTGAGGGTTTGCGGGTCAAATATATACAAGGATTCGGGGATATGAAATACTCTTCTTATCTAGAGCTCTGATTTTTGTTATTGAATACAGAAAGAGATTAACTGTAAAACATAATCAAGTGCGAGTGCCCTTACACGTTTAAGTCAAAAACAGAACATTAAAGGGATTTTTTTTTCTTTTAAGCATTTTATACTATTACAAAAAACGGTTTTAGAAAGTATTGCCTCGTCCGATCGTTTCTAAGAGCAATAACTATACATGAATCCACTGTCAGGATAAATAAATGACGAAAAGGAAAGCTGAAGAATAGATGAGAGTTGATTTATCGACTGTCTTCACACTGATCCCGGTGAATTCTTCAGTTCGCTCAATTAATTTTAGGCTTAATTGTATCTTCTGGTAAATTGGCTGGGTCAGTCGGCCTACCAAATAAAATATATAGCAGTTCTATTTAATTATCAAGTAGAAATTCGGTGGGATATCGAATTCCAACTTGACCCATGAATTGAACGCTTTCGTATTAGTTCCATGCTGTTGTATAACCTTATGGGAGAAATAAGCTTAATATATGTATATCTATATCAGACGATTTTGTATTAGTTGCATGCTGTTTTATATCCTTATGTGAGGAATAAGCTTAAGATATGTAAAATATCGACGGATCTATATCAGACTACTTTTGATATCATTGTAAGGTGGAAATTGCTCATAATTTAAATCTCAACTTCATACTTCAATCTTCATGATTACCCGTGCCAACATATAACATGTATGCAGCAAACGGCAGAATGACGATGACATAACAATGTCTGGCATGATCTGATGGATCTAAAACTGGTTTCCATTTCATTTATACTTTGGTTAAATCGGAAAACGAATTAACCAGTTTCAGCGCGACAATTGAAACTAATTTGTCTAGACGATAATTGTTATGCCATTTAAACCTTTGT
>JAUELF010011725.1:0-18005 GCA_031471495.1 Clinocardium nuttallii
GTAAACCCTTTCTACCATTCAACACACGGGCAGTCGGCGGTGTTTACTTAGTAAACCCTTTCTACCATTCAACAAACCTGCAGCAAACTCTTTTGAATTGTTTTGAAGAAGAATATGAAAAGTCAGTAACTTATTTGAATAGAGCTTATTATATTGTGGCAAAATTAGGAATTGCTCACCATGAGCATTTTTTTTACCTTTTCGTGATCCCTTGCTCAACAGATCGGTAGTAGGCTGGGCAATGTGCTTTGCCCAATGCTGATTATACAAGTCACATGAACTCGTCGGGATTAGGGCTGATACGCCTATGATATTGTCGGTTTATTAAACTTTTCCCTTATTCAGATACATTTTGACGCACCCGCAACAGACGGCGTTGTGAAATCATTGTGACACAAGAAGAAATGACTCTAAATGAGCAATGTCTCACTATGTCACAGTATTCTCACCTCTGCTTAATATTTGCACTTTCATTTACATAGATTTATAATATTTTTGTCAAGATGGTTTCAAAGTCAATTCAAAGTCGTCTGTCGTTGATTTGTTATATGTGGTAAAGGGTTAAAACTGTGGTAAAGGGTTAAAACAATATTTAAATCAAGAGAAGCAGGATGTGCTATATGTGAGAGTAGCTTATTACTAATTAGTAAAATATTATTGTTCATGTCAACATTATTACATTTTAAATAACGAAATTATTCGTAATCCAGCTATAAATGAGTTATAAAACTTTTCAGAGTGTTAAGTACAAAGAAAATCACCTACGATTCGTCTGGTTAACTCTCCACCTTGTGTGCGAATTCTTGCGTTTTACATCAACACTTCTCAATGAAAACAATAGCCTGAAGTTCAATAATAATATTCAAAATCTATTTTAAGAAAGCTGAAGTCTAGAATACTAATAATTTACTTGCCCGTAACAAATTCCCGTTACGTTACCTTCGTTATAAATACGCCACTACCGGTAAATATGCCTAATGCAAGTCATAGTATGTCCCCGCGTGCGTAGTCGTATCTATGGACTTGTCCTAGGCCTAGGTGTGTGTGTGTGTGTGTCCGCGTTTGTGTGGCCGATGTTGTGAGGACTGGACATTGGATACACATCAACCGTCAGAGGACATTTTACATTTTGAGGATTTACACTCGGGTCCTCAAAACGTTTACGAAACATCGATATCCTCAGAATGCTTGTGCGTTGTGATTTGTGTATTTTGGTCATACGCAATTTACTCCGTGTGTGTATGTTTGTCCAATCAAAATTCGTCATAAAAGGTTCCCATTTGAGTAAGAACAGCGATTACATGTGTATATTTATCCAATCAAAAGTCAAGTGTGTGTTATATATGTCTTTCCAAAGATGATATACATAGACATATGTCTAAAAAGGGTCTGTATGTGGTAAAGGGTTGTTCACAGGTTTATTTTCTGAATATTTTAGAATAGCATAGAAAATAGTGTGGCAAAAGGAGACATTGCTCTTTATGAGGAACAAAGCCAAACTCTTTTCAAAAGTTGTCGGCTGCAAACCAACAGGTGGTAAAAATTTATATTCAAATACAACAAACAAATGGTTAAAACACTTAGTCAAACATTTGTTAAAACATTTATTTTATTCCTCATTGTCTGTGCTTTTGTGGTGATGTTTTAAAACTTGTCTGCTGCAGTTCTCTTGCATGAGGGAAGTTGTAAATACTGGTATTCAGGGAAACCTTAAACGGACTAGTACACATGCACATGCGCACACAATGTACGTCGAAGAACAAGACAGTATATCAACACAGGTTAACCAGTAAAATCCCCATACAGACGACTTAATAACATGTTGCAGCAGATGACATTTAGAATATCTTGAGAAAATTTAAATTGAGCAAGTTCACCTTCACTCACAATGTTTTCAACTCTATATTAACCTTTCATTTCGATTAAACGAAATAAAATTTTGAAAAAAAAACCACCCCAAAATAAATAAAAGGTATTTAACATGTGACCTACGGGGCTCCGTAAACACGCATTGGTGGTGAAGTGGTTTAGCGTCCGCCTCGGTGCGGTAGTTCACGGGCTCCATGGATTTTCCTCCGTAGCGCTCAGGATTGTCGGGTATCGCTGGTATTGGAGTAATTCGACCATTAGTACTTGGAACTCAAACAGGAAATGCCCTCATTTAATAGAAAAATTATTGGAAGCGGCATAAATTTCTAAATAAACAAAAAACCTTATGCGAACGGTTGCAATGTCATACTATTTAAAGATAAAGATGTCATCACTTGGTATGAGATAGTTGCCCACGACGGACTGGCACGTACAGTCACCGAAAGGTACCGATTGAATTAACTTTTATACATATTTCTTTTTGTAGACTGTTCATGTTCTTAACCGTTTACCAAGCACGCAATAGAAAATCAAAGCACTCAAAGTGCTGCCAGCAAGGGGCTAACTGCAGATCGCGAAATACTTTAGGACAAGGATTTACCGATCTTCCTTTCACATACACTTCAAAAGAAGACCTTGTTATGTCTGTTAATTGAATAATATTTTAGTTGAATGCACACTATTGTATATGTATACAGAATAGGAGTCTATCGCAAAAACCTTTATTAGACTAGTAGTATTTAACAGAGGTCAAACAATGATGGCATATTGTTTTTACCTTGTTTGAAATAATTAATATAATTACTTTGAAAATTAACATGATTTATTTTATAATCAAAAGAATATACACTGTGCTATAAAAGAACAATAATGAATGATCCGTGCCTTGCGATAATCTTTTACAGTAAACTACGTTTACTTTAAAAAAAAAAACAAAGCTTAGGATCAGTCTTACATGGCATTATACAGTCACAGCATTTTGGAATTATACACATAAGGGCTGTGTTGTGTATGTGTATAGCAATAAATAAAGGAAATACTTTATAGCTTAGTAGAATATTTAATACTACAAAGATTAACATAAAATGCATGGGTTATATATCAATATGTTACGCTAAGAGGCGTGGCTTTGAGATGATACACGTTTAATTCATGGACAATATAGACATCACTGTCCCCCTTCAAATGTCAAGCCATCAATTCAAATTCAATTTTGAAATCGCAATCATAATACACCTGATGAAAGTATGCACATTTTCCTTTAATTTGTTCCGATTGTGAATGCATTAGTCATTAAGTTCCAGTGCCCACGACGACCCCAATTAACATAATCATTAGCATGTATAGAGTTACACAATCCCAACATCGGCGCCAATGTGCTGTCTATGTGTACAACATTAACTGAAGGAACAGCAGTACAGCTTAGCAGAATATATTAACATGAAATACATGGATTATATAAAACTATGTTACACTAGCTCAGAGGCGTGGCTTTGAGTGGATACCATTTCATTCATGAGTTAATTAGTTAAGACAATATACACAGCACTCTCCCATTTCAAATTTTAAGTCATCAATTCAAATTCGATTCATAAATACACCTGCGGAAAGTATGCACACACTGCTTTAATTTGTTCAGATAGTGAATGACACATGAAGAAAGTTCGCACATACTGTTTAAATTTGTCCATGTATGACGCGCGTGATGTCGACAGCGTAGAATTACATTTTATTTTTTGTTATTCAAGTAATTCATATATTTTAACATAACATTTATTTGGAGTTCTTTCCTTTGGTAAGTGATATCGAATCAAATCCATTTTAAGGCTTAATAAAGAAATTTGAGAAGACCCTATACAGATATCAGGGTGTATATTCATGAAGTCTAACAGGTATTCATATTAACCTCCATGCTAGAGTGGTAAGAGCGTCAAGGTACGGTTGCAGTTGAGTCAGATCAGAAATAGTTAGCAATGGTTGCGTTCTTTTGGCGTTCAGCGTTACTGATGATGCATCAGTGTTGGTATTCCTGGTAATTAAAGAGTAAACGCCATGTAAAGCAGAGAACATACATGAAACTTGATAGGAATATTTATTCACATTATCTCGCTTCTCTCCATACAGTATAAACTGTGTATATTTGCAGCCGGCGTCTTATGTACTGATTGGAAGTTGTACATTTGATAACATTATTAAACATTGTGGGACAATGGAGAAAGTCCTGGATGTAACAAAACTTTCTATCCCAATGTTTTGAATTTTAAATTGTCCACACTTTTCAAATCAGACGTTCTTAACCCTTTCCTATATATATGACAAATCTGAATGGGACAACTATAAAAACCTTTTGTCAAAGATATGAAAAATCTGTATAAATGATACTTTAATAGAAGTTAAAAACATTGTGGCCAAGAAAGAAATATTTCCTTATGATCAGTTTCTCCTTTTCCCACAATGTTGTTAAAAGTAACGTGTTGCAGGGGCATCAGAAAGCGTCTGTATGTGGGAAAATGTTACGCTCTGCTATCAGGTAAATGCGAAACATCTAAAACGTGACTTTCCGTGCAGGTCGGTAATACTCTTAAGTATTATATCTCAACTGGCTTGTATCATAAAGATATATTCACTTTTGATATCTACAGTTTTTTTCTTTTGGAGATTAAGTTGCTAGAATGGATTTTCAAATGATACTGCCCATATCTGCCTATCTAATAGTATCATTATACAGTAGAACAATACCAAAACGACACGTATTTCCATATTTTCTTTCTTGATTATCATTCATTTGAAAGTGACTTATAGGCAAATGGGACCGGGTGTTATTTATTACTTTTTGTACTATTGTTTTGTTGATGTTCATACACATGTCACTATAATTAAATATTTAATTTCTTACTAACTGTTCATCATTTATCATCCCTACGAAAAATAGAAGATACTATGAGTATGTCACAGTTTCGTATTTCCCTATTTGTCTCGACCATTTGCTACATTACACTTAAGAAAAATCATCTAAAGTAACTATGTTTAATAGCTAAGCCTATTTCTCACTGTTCATGATTGGCGGTAAATAGCCAAAAATGCGTTTTCATTTGGTCACACAGTATTAACAGTAACTGTAGTCCTCAGCTAGAAATTGTTTAAATACAGTTTTGAAATTGTTTGACATTTGCTAGAGAGATTGTGGGCTCATTATACAACAATGCATACAACATGCATTGGAGCAGTCTAGTCTAGATATGCATGGTTTGCTAATTACAATTACAATTACAATACATTTTATTACTTTCAGGCACATTTGCCTATAGTACGTTAAACAATTTGTACAAAGAACAAACGTAATCATTTTACAAGAAGCAAAACAAAGTTAAAAAATATGAACTAACTGTTCAAATATTATATACAGAACAAAAGCATTTCAAAAACAAGTTCAAAAAAGCGTACATTTTTATCAGACTGCCCACAATGTCATGTACATACAAGACCCTACTTTGTTTATTTTATGATCAAGGTGGTGTCCTATTGTAAAACTGAATCAACATTACATCACAAAGAGTACAATACTGTATTGCATCATCTAAAAAAGTGTCATTGATTGGCAGATGGCTTTAGCAGTTTAGTGCAATCAAAACATTGTATTCAGCAATTAAGTGATTGACTCTTTACCTTTAGATCATGCAGCTTATTAAAGTTTTACTTTTAGCAGGATACGCCCCAGGTAAAATTGTTTAACCCATGCCCACATTTAACACATCTGAAGCAGTCAACTTTGAAAACACCTTCACGAAAATATATGGAAAATCACTATTAATGTGAGTTTGATTATTTAATACAGTTGAAAACATTGTGGCAAAAGGAGAAATGTCTTGTTTTGAGACATAAGAAAGCAGATCTGTATGTGGCAACGGCATAAGGAAAGAAGAGAAAGGAATTGTTTTTTAGATTGTTCTTTTACAGTCTTTAACTTCAAAGTTTCCCAAAATAAATTATACAACAGATTTGCAAATGACAACTTCTTGATCATTCTGAAAAGCAATATTACAAAAAATCTCAAATGTTTTTCAAAGAGCTAACAAGAGTTAGGTGCAAAATACATGTATGTATTATGATTATTCATGACTAGTCAGTTTGCAAACACTGTGACAAATTTAGAGGTTTCCAGCTTCAAAGATCTATGTGTCTTGCTTTCCTTGCTTTTAGGCAGAGACTATGTATTACATGATATATAGTCTCTGTTTTAGGGTAACATATAGATATATGAAGTAATCTAGATAATAATTAAAATTGGTATAAAAAAAATACCTGCAATAGGTATTGTCAATCGGACAACTTTTCAAGCATCTGCAGCAGGTGACTATTGAGAATGGGGGAAAATGGATATTGCCCATTATGATCAATTTCTGTTACTTTCTCAACCTAAAATTTAACTCTTTTGTGTAGACTTTCTATTTTTTCTTGAAAAGTGGTTTAAATGTTATACTGGCTTTTACATCATAAATTAATGATCATGTTTCAAAATGTTGAAGAACTGAAAAATGAAAGCTGATTGCTTTTAACCCTTTCCCTCATATAGACGCCTCTGCAGCAGACAGCCTTTGAAAACATTGTGTCAAAAGGAGAAATTGCATGTTTTGTACAATTTTTTCTTTTGTCACTAATGTTTTTTATTACTGTGCAATTAATATCCTATGCTGTTGCCAAATAAAGAATAGATGATAAAACAAGCAAGCGAAAATATAAAATATTTGGAATAGAAAATAACATGTTTACCTAGTCTCAATATATCGCTGTTACATATTTCATTTTACCTTACCCCGTAGTCCGAGCCTTCTCTCTCTGACCCTTAACAGCCTTTTTTACGAGTTTCGATATTTCATTTTGCTGTGTAAGCCGCAAAAAAAAAGAAAGGCTTTTAGGGTCAGAGAAGACTCCGACTACTTACCCTGTTAGGTACCTGTCAATGCTTTTTAACTTAACTCTGAATATAAAAAGTTGAATCCAAAAGGGAAGATTTTGTCAATTCCTTCACTGTCTATATATTCTAGAAGAGCCATATAGGACACTAATTTAAAACCCTAACCAACATGAAAATCAACATTTTGTCCGCTTATATTTTGATATTTTGGAAACAGTTTAAGTGGTCGATGACAACAATAAGGTAAGGCTGAAGTTCAGAGGCACTTTAAACAAGACTACGGCTAAGATGGGAGAAATAAAAGACATACCTAATACACTCGCAGCGTTATCCGTTCACTGTGTCCTTTGTTTCGACTGGATCAGGTCCGAATGCAGATGACACCTTTGTGTTACCTGTGTTCATTAGACCGTAAAACGTCAACAAACAATAACAACAAGGAAGCTTTCTGTCCACCAGATAACGAAATCTTCACTGACACGAATTAAATGTCCTTAAAGAGAACATAGATATAAAAAGGATCGAGACAACTAGTTCTTGGGGCAGAATTAAACTTCAAACTGTCGGACGAAACATTGTTTGATCGTTTTGTTCTGATACTCCCCATCCATGCCACTACAGACGAAATCTCGGATAACGCGAGACTTGGAGTGATTGAATGGCCGCTTCCATAAT
This sequence comes from Clinocardium nuttallii, assembly GCA_031471495.1. Taxonomy (NCBI): domain Eukaryota; kingdom Metazoa; phylum Mollusca; class Bivalvia; order Cardiida; family Cardiidae; genus Clinocardium; species Clinocardium nuttallii. The sequence continues at coordinate 7,460 of JAUELF010011725.1, forward strand.
ATTTTAATTTATTGTCGGGAAGTGGGTAAAAAAATCATTGCAACGTCTGTAGAACGCCCGTAGGCGACTTGAAAAGGTACATGCAAGTTGTTAATGCATGGGCTACAATTGTTTGTCTTTCATTTGAATCTGCATGTTAATCTTGACAATGTATCATCACTTGGAGAAAATTAATGATGACCATGCAAGTGTAGTAATGAACAGTTTACAAGATTTCCTGAGTCTATTTGTTTTTAAAACCGTTTACACATACAGACGCTTTCTGACATCTCTGCATAATTCCACTTTTGAAAATGTTGTGACAGAAGGAGAAATTGCCAATAATGAGCATGTTCCCTCTTTGGCACTGTTTTCCCAACCTATGTCATAAATAAAACTTAATTTTTTAAAGATTTTCCATTTTTTTTGTCAAGATGACTTTAAATTCGACTGCTGCAGATATGTCTTATATATTATATATGGGAAAGGGTTAATTTTCTAACAGGCAAAATTCATGCCTCAACCAATACTTTTCGCCAAGTCAGTATTATTCAAACTTGGTCCAGGTTTCTGTACTACAGGGGTGTAGAAATGATTTGAAATTGAATGAATGATTGTGTATTGTTTTATGGCGCATCGACATCTAAGGTTATTTAGCGCACATTTAAATTTAATTATTCATGATCCCTGCGTAAACAAACCAGTACTAGGCTAGAAAATGTGCCTTGCCCAAGGACACTCCACCATGACCGTAGTGCCGCGACTGGGGATCGAACCCGGGACACCCAGTTTCGAAATTCCAGATGCTAACCACACGACCACCGCGGATTCCTTTCTAAACTTATATATATTAGTCAATACATGTATATAAATGAACATAAGCGTCACCTACCAGTAAACCCTTTTTATCCTATAGACTCTTTCTGCCGCCTTTGCAGCAGAGCAGTTTTTACTCTTGAAAACTTGGTGACAAAAAAAGAAATTGCTCAAAACACGCTATTTCTTCTTTTGACACAATGTTTTCAACTCTTTTCAATGAATATTTCTTCAATTAGGGAGATTTTCTATATTATTGTTAAGATGTTTTCAAAGTCGTCTGCTACAGATTTGTTGGATGTGGAAAAGGGTTAAGTAAAAATCAGCATGACCGACATGTAGACAATGTAGAAGTTATCTCTGTCTGTATATCACATTGCCAAAGCAGGCGACAAAATAAATGCCCAGGTATAACTTCTAATCAGTTCATCTAAGAAATTATTTACCAACAATTAACTTCAGAGGTTATGTCCATTATAGCGAATGTTGTTGGTTAATAGAGTCTGTGTATTAACTCTTTTACTGCCAAATTTCACAAAGTTGACTCTTCCATGTTGAAAATTGGACAATACCATTTATCAGTCCAACAGGAAATTTGGTAAAATTGAATGTCTAAGAGGCAAACAATGCAGATTTCAGGAGAGACAATTCTTTACGAGTTGTCTCACCTGAATCTGCAATGTTTGCAAAATGCTTCAATTGCCTTAGGCAGAGAAAGAATTAAAAAAAGTCAAAAACTGAAACATTGATTAAGTCTTTAAAACAAGATCACAACCTACATATGATGATTTACATTAAAAGTTTCATACCTTCCTGCATGCTTAAAGATAAAAGCTTAATGTAAACTCTGAATATGGACATCTTTTTAACTACTGTTTTACCTTTACAACAGCTAGCGTGAAGAAAAAGTTCCAGTGGACACCATATTCTGTGACATGTTCCTGATAATTTAAGGTCTTGACAGCCAGGACACGCCCACATCCAAGAACTTACATTGGTAAGGAAGACTTGATAGACATTAAAATGCTTCTAACAGGACTGCAAAGGTAAGAAAAGGGATCCTCATTATTCATTCTATGTTGCCCATAATATATCACAATGATGCCAAACAGGCAAACTGAAACATCTTAACCCTTTCCCTCATATAGACGTTTTCTGAAACCTCTGCAGCAGATGGCTTTTTGAAAATATAGTGACAAAAGAAGAAATTGCTCCGGACGAGCAATTTCTCCATTTGCCACAATGTTTTCCACTTTTAGTCATAGGTTAACCATTCAATTATAGAGATTTTACATTTTTTGACAGAGTATGTTCTGCTGCTGAATTGTTGTATGCGGGGAAGGGGTTAATAAAAGTAATCAAAGTGGACTGTACCAAAATGAAAATAAGACTTTTACCAGTGCGTAACTAGTCATATCAATAGTTTTGTTTAACCTCATTTTGATGCATCTGCAACAGACGGTCTTAGAAAACATTGAGGCAAAGGAGAAATTTCTCCTATTGTCACAATAATTTCAACTCTATTCAATAATCATACTTTCATTTATACTTATTTTCCATATTTTGAATAAATATTTTCAGTCATCAAATGCAGATTTGGGAAGGATTATTTTATCCTGACACCGGCACATACTAACGATAATGAAGTAGAGAAAAAAACACTAAATACTAAATCTGCAACCCTTAGCACCAGGGAGATCAGTTGCTACTACCATCTGTGTAAAGTATATTTTATTGCAAAGTCTTTCCTCAAAAACCTAATCAGACACTTTAAAGGTATTACACTGACCAACACCACAAACCAATATTTTTAACCCAGAAATAATTGTTATATATATAATAATTTATTATTTATTTTAAATTTACAATGTATGTCAGATTAAGAGTAATTAGTTCTCAATTTGTCTATATTTCAGATTAGGAAATGGAAACAGGATTTTTTATATACCTACATGTATTCTGGGTACATAAAATAATCTAATCTGGACGTCAAAAACAGATTTCAGAACATGAAATACGCCCTTTATCTGGTGCTAGATGTATACTCGAGATGTATATTTCTCGAGATACTTTCTGTCTTGCTTTGGGCGACACAATAGCATTGGCAACAAGAAAACAACCAACACCCACATCCATCAAACCTGTTCCATAGGTCTCTGTCTTTCCCAAATGTCTTGGAAATAATTTGAAATCTACTGCTAGAATGGAAAATGCTGTCAGGATGCTTGTAAAGGCTCTGAAATAAGTCACAAAAGGTCTGCTATTGTTGGACATTGGAATGTCCTTCATTGATAAACGAGAAGATACATCACTCAAGGGTTTTGTTTGAATGTCGACTATAACGAGCAGGAGTATCAGAGTCAAAAGCATGACGAAGCAAGGAATGATAATATCATTGAACCATGTCAGCATAAGTTGTAGCGGAATTATGACCAAGGCAAAATCTATCAGCAAAGATTACCTGAAAAAGAGAAAACATTATCATTTCAGGTTTTTAACCCTTTCCATCATACGGAATTTCTGCAGCAGACGACTTTGAACGTATTTTGTCAAATAATGGAGAATCTCTATAATTGAATGGATAACCTATGACTAAAAGTTGAAAACATGGTGGCAAAAAGAGAAATTGCACGTTTTGTGCAATTTTTTCTTTTGTCACTATGTTTTCAAAAGGCAGTCTGCTGCAGAGGCGTCAGAAAGCGTCTATACGAGGGAAAGGGTTAAAATTAAATCAGAAAACTATTAAAAGCATAATTATTTTGTTGATTGATTGGTGTTTGACGCCGCTGACAACAATGTTTCAGTTACATCATGGCGTATTTCTGGGTCAGTTACCAGTACTGCTGATCCATTTGCTCTGACACCAGCCAGTCAGTTATACATGTAGTAACACCTCAACCATTCCTACCATTTTTAAGTCATTGGTATTACCCGGCAAGGGACCTGTAGCGGAATGCCTCTTATCAAAGACTATTGGTTTTTATAAGTGCAACAAATGTGTTTTATACGAGTAAAAAAATCAACGGCGAAGCCGGCTATGTTTCCCGTCAATGGGTAATGTGTATGAACTTTATAAAATTTTGCTATACCATCTATTCAAATATTGTGTCAAGAGTGGATTTTTCGATGCAGACATGATTCTGCTATGTTTTGGTTGGATGAAAAGAAAATATTGAAACAAAAAAAACTTATAGAGGAACTGCTAGTTCCGTAAATTATGGAATCGTTTCATTTGAAGAAGTGTATGAAGGGCAAGTTGATTATTTGTTGTACCTGTTATTATAATTTCATGGATTTTATATCTTGGCCATATTTTAAAGTTAAATATCAGCTTAACCTAATGATGATTTTTATTTTCTTTGCTTAGGTCGGTACGACTTGTAATTGACGTAAATAACTGACCGTGTTGCAAGCAAGGGGCTAACTACGATAACGGGGAATTATTTACTGATGCAAAAGTTAATAACTGTTTACCCGAAATAGGTAGCACCTATAGTCTATACTCATATTAAGATTCATAGGTTAAGAGGCCAATGTAAGTATTAAATTATTTACCAGAGGACTAGATAAAGAGTGATTAACATAGTTTAGGTCTTCCTAGTCCAGGTTTCTGTACTCTAAATGCGATTTTATATTTTGACTGTTCGCATCCGAGTTACAATGAAATATGTAACGGCGATATATTGAGACTAAGGTCTTGCGTGCACAATATCTCATTTAGAATTCATTAAAGCATATATATGATGTGGGTAGGATACTCGGATTAATTTCTCACCAAGACGATTCTTTTGAGTACCCACAACAAAAGTTTTCAGGGTCAAATAAATATTTTACAACATGAAAAACATCCCTTATCTATAGCTCTAAGCCATTGTGTCATTTTCAATGATTTTGGGTCACTTACCAGAAACTATGTTTGCCAAGTTTTGATCTTGTTTTCAAAATCATCACATCTCGGAAGTGAACGAGCAGGACTGCGGTCAATACTGTAATGGAGATGTGTAGTTTTGACGAGCCTTTGTTTCCACTCACAAAAGCTTCTTGCTCGTCTTTGTATGACATTGCGCTTGCAATATTTAAAAAGTTTAAAAAAAATGTCATGGGCGCAGACATATTGGTTCGTTTATTTAGCGGATCCAAAATACGTCAGGTCAAACTTTTAATGACAATTTATTGGTGATCAATTTGTTGATTAATGCATAGTTATTCGTGTTTGTATTTAGTTTACATTCATCAAATGACAGATAAAACAAAACATTAAACTCAATTATTTGTTTGTAATTAAGTTGAAAATATGATTGTGCAATAATAACGACACCGACAGGTCAATAATCAAAGTACGGTTGTGGCTAGATGGGGCTAGATACAATTGCAATTCGATAAGCCAATGTCGGTTGTCAAAAGTACCTGCTGCTTCCTACGTGCTTCTTATTAAAATACTGTTAAAATCAAAGGGTTAAACTTTAAGAAATACCATAATGTTTAAAAAGAAAGGTACTGTAGATCATCTCATGTTGTAAAAGACTCCGAAGATCAACATGTAAGTAAATGTAAACATTGTGTTAACACTGGTCAGTACTAAATATTCATGCAAATAAGTCGATGTTCCAAGTTTCAGGAAGAAACACATCACAACTGAAAATGTATTTCAAGCTAAATTCTTGATTCACAGTTTTCACACATACGAACGATTTGCTTTTATTCTTAGTCTTAATTGTTTGGTGTGTGACACTTTTAATCGCCCTTTCCTACACTAAAACAATCGGCAGCAGATGACTTGGAAAACATATAGGCACAAAAATAAAAAATTGCTCATTATGTTTTCAAAAGTCATCTGCAAGTGTGAAAGGGTAACAGGTCAACTAGGCCTTTTACCAACTCACCCCCTGAGTCAACTCGGCCAGGTCAACTCAACTCGACCTTTTATGTAAACCTAAGGCTGAGTTGACTTGGATTCAAAATGAAATGGTAACAAATCAACTCTGCCTTTTACCAACTCTCCCCCTGAGTCAACAACGTTAACTAGGCCTATTCTGTATTTTATAGTACAGATTAAGAATTATCAAAGAAATTTGGTGTTATATTACTCAATTTTAAAGGAATATATGCTTATCACTGTTTAATTTAAACCCTTATTTACTCGGCCTTAAGTTAACTCGGCCTGTTTGCATTGTACAGTGCAGTGATAGATAACTTTATCGTAACGTAACAACATCAAACAACTGTTACAAAATATTTGTTTAATAATATGATTAGTAATTATTATAATTGTAATTATTACTTATTTTAAATACAACAAACAACATAAATTAAAATTTTAATAAAGATTATGTAACAACTGTGACAAACAATTTTTTATTATAATTAAACAATTTACCTTTACAACATCAATGCAACTTATAAAGTACTTATTCTCCGTTTACATACATACATATTCAGATCAGGCTGAGTTGAACTGGATTCTATGAAAGAGTTAAATTATCGTGCAGGTCCCTGTTATCGAACCTTTAGTTAATAGACTGTTTATATATTTCCAAAAACACATTATACGTTATAAATTTTATGTGAACCGGTGCTTTGTTTAATTAGACAGTTGGTTTTTGACATGAAATTATAAGTATTTCCATGAGCTCTGATGAATGTAGAGGTTCGAGAACCGGTGTCTACAAGCTTAGTAAAATAATAAGAAGCCATTATCATTTATTGTTTTATTTTGAGACACAAGTTGAAAGCAATTTTAAAAACAGTATATATACTGGTAATAATTAATTACTCAATTTTCAAACAAGTTCCTGAGCCCCAGAATGAGAAGCGTTAAAAGTTATTTGTATCAGGGAATAATTAATTTTATCATTTTATTTCTTTTACAGCATTTTTCAAGCAATGAAAACTTGACACCAAGGGAAAGCAAAGAAATTGATAAACACAAAGCTGAGCACTGTATGAAGTCTATTTCCTTGGTATTGTGCCCAATATAGTTATGAGTCATACACAGACAAGGGACAAGGAAGCGCAGTTGGTGGATAGAGTTGAAGAAGCGCAGGTAACCCAACTTACATCTGAACCTCATAGCTTTTAGCAACAATCTTTATCTGTGTACTGTATTCATCTGACAAATTAACCGGGTAACTATGTCTACCCTTTCTCACTTGCAGATGCATTTTGACGCATAAGGAACAGATGACAATTATAAATATTAAAACAAAAGGAGAAACTGCTCATCATGAGAAATATCTCCTTTTGACACAATGTTTTCAACTCCATTAAAATAATATACTTTCATTTATGGAGATTTTCTACATTTTTGCTGAGATGTTAATGAATTCATCTCCTGCAGATTTACTGTATGTGGGAAAGAGTTAATGAAGTATATTTTACAAGACTTATTGCATCATAAGAAACATTGTACTGTGTTCATTTTACAAGACTTATTGCATTATAAGAAACATTGTACTGTGTTCATTTTACATGTATTAACTATTCCCTGCAAAAAAGATTGCCACCTTATTAATTCTGTTAATTGCAGATGCTACTGCAACATTGATGGATGTATATTGTATTTTTTCTAGATTGAAAGCAGAATACCAATTTCAGCGCAGGAAGAGGATAAGGTCATGATAAATATCTCCATTCATGGAATAAAAGTTATCAATATGAAAGGACAGGTATGATACGATAATTTAAGCCTGTCCGTGCCTTAAGGTACAAGTTGGGCAATTTTGAAAGATAACTGTATAGATTCAGATCAACCTGTTGATATGCTGTTAAATCTGAATCTAAACAACTTCACAGAAGCTTCTGACAAGCTTATAAATGCATTAAGTGATATGTGAACAGTGTGATCCAGATATACACTACACAAAAGCCAACTTGGTACCTTCTCCCATGGACAGAAATTTTCTTGTTTTATGTTGTTGAACACTAAGTCTTTCCCTCAAATAGATGCTTTCTGACGACGCCTCTGCAGCAGACGGCTTTTTGAAAACATAGTAACAAAATCCGAAATTGCACAAAACGTGCAATTTCTCCTTTTGCCACAATGTTTTCCACTTTTAGTCATAAATGGATAACCTATGTTTTGACAAAATCTGTTCAAAGTCGTCTGCTGCAGAATTGCTGTATGAGGGAAATGGTTAACACTTTCCCACCTGCAGACACATTTTGACACAATAGCAGTCGACGACTGCATGAATATATCAAATATATGAGCCGTCCCGTGAGAAAACCAACATTATGGCCCTGCGTAATGTATCAACCCAGATCAGTCTGCGCAGATTTGGGCAGACACAATCCATCTCAAGGATATAACGGTACAGAAAAGTGTCTAACAGGGTTACAGCCTGCATAGCATGCTTAGACTGATCCGGAATGATACTTTAGGCAGAGACCATAATGTTGGTTTTTTAGAAGGCGGATCCATGAAATGAGTTTGCTGAAGGCTATGCAATAAACTCTTTCCCACATACAGATACTTTCTCATGCCCTTTCAGAACACAATATTTAAAACCATCTGCAGAATGCATGAATCTTTTTTCAATGTGACAAACTGCTTATGTACAATATACACATTTTCTTCCATTTCCCTTTTTCCCACTTTAAGACACAATTTTGATATGTATTTGTAGCAGACAGCTTTTGCGTCATGCAATGTTCAACTCTATTCAATAACTTTACTTTGATTTATAGAGAAAAGAATTTACCTGTTACCTTTATGTATATTTAACCTCCATTTCCCATAAATATATCAATTAAAGCAACAGCAGACAACTTTGAAAACATCTAGGCAAAAATATGGAAAATCTCAGTATATAAAGATTAAAAGTTTAATTAATTATTAAAAGGCATTGAAAACTTTGCGGTAAAAGGAGAAATTGCTCATTATGAGAAAATCCTTCTTTTACCACAATGTTTTCAAATATCATCTGTCGTAGATGCGTAAAATGTGTCTACAAATGGGAAATGGATAGACCTCTGCAAAATTGAAAATTTCTGAAGAAGATCAGAGATACATTTACCAAGAAAACATCATGGCTGTAATCTGCCGAAGGCATTAACTTAATTTCATTCCATAAGAGAAAGTCTCAGGAAGAACATTTAATCCTTGGTCATTTTAATGTTTGGGGGCGGTTGCCTAAGCAACTGCCTCAAAGTTAACAGGTACTTCTCAGAAATCGTCTATAGCTTAAAACTATTTGATTTACCCCTTAAAAAGAAGTCCCTCCAAAAACAAACAATGTTATATTAACCTAGCAGATTATAAAGAGCTATCAATCGTAATACCATATAACATGGCATAACATGTCAATGCTAAAAAGCAGCTAAAATTATTATTAATGAAATGAAGTACGGATACACATTTAAAGCTGTTCTCCTCAAAAGTGTTTTCAGATTTCAAGTCTCTGTATATCATCCATTCAAATCATCTTCTCTGAAGCAACTAGGTGGCCCTTGTCAAAAAATGAGTTCCAAGATTATTTCATTTGATTCAAGCCATATTGATTGATTGTAAAACATGATACCCAGGTGGCATCAGAAAAGGGGCAAAACGGGCAAACTGACAAAACAATTAAATTACATTCTTATCAAAGTGCTAGTAACAATGATGTTAAAATAAATTGGTAGGAGTGGTCGCTTCGAGACCCTTTACACAATTCATATATTGCATGATGTTTCAATAAGTTTAAACCTAAACTAAATATCACCATTTATTTTGCCACAACAATTTAGGTCTGTCAGTATAGTACCTCGGGTTGTCATTTTCGGGGTTTGAGGTCGAATCACAGCGTTGCCAACTTTCTTTCGGACAATTGACATTTAGTCAATGGGACACCGCAAAATTTGTTTTCCACCAATGGAATTACAGTCTCTGGGAAACGCAGCTTAATTGCCTTTGAATAACATCAATGTGATTAAGCCCAGAAAAATGGGTAGATGAAGTGGCAGCTTTAAATTGATTAAAAAATTGGTGAAAAGAGCTTTAGATCCCAATCAATTAAACCTATAGTTTTACATCTCCAATACACAGCCCCCAGTAACAGTACTTTCAGTGCTTTGATTCTACTTTGCAGTTATCTCATAACACCATTGAACCTATAATCATAGCAGAAGTATTTGAAAAGCAGAGTTTGAAACATCTTAAGAAAACAAGAAGTTGCTTCTATAGCGCTTGTACAATATCCGCTTTCAACTACGTCACAAATAATGAGGTTTTTTTTAATTTTGAAACATTGTAAGAAAACAAGAAGTTGCTCCTTTTGAGGTTTTTGTTTTTGTTTTTCCAAAATGTTTTCAACACTTATCGGCATCTTGATAATAGATAATTATCAGAAACACTACCAAGTATCATCAAATCTACCAATCATTGTTGAAATACATATATCTACAGTTTTCTTCACTGAAAACAGACACAAGTACAAGGTACAATGAGATATAGTTAAATCTATTTAGCATACTTGTTGTTAACCCTTTCCCTAATATAGACGCTTTCTGATGCCTCTGCAGCAGACGCCTTTTTGAAAACATAGTGACAACAGAAGAAATTGCTCAAAACGAGCAATTTCTCCTTTTGCCACAATGTTTTCCACGTTTAGCCATAAGTTATCCATTCAATTAAAAAGATTTTCTATTTTTGGACGAAATATGTTCAAAGTCGTCTGCTGCAGAATTGTCGTATGAGGGAAAGGGTTAAATTGATATGTACTCTAGTACCTATCAGACATACAACTTGAGCATGAATGACATGGTTTCCAAG
>JAUELF010011836.1:1677-17999 GCA_031471495.1 Clinocardium nuttallii
CACTAAAAATCGCCTACGGAGATTCTGTTCTCGCGTGGCTATCATAACCGCGTTCAAGAAATATATGATCCTCATTAACCTCTTGTTCATATCTACGTATATGTATAGTTACCAGCAGCCAGTTGCTTGGAAATAATGTTGTGTGTTGTACTGGTGTGAGAAAACCAGGAAACATATGACTTAGAAATTGTTAAAAACGGCGTTAAACCCCAATCAATCAATCAATCAATCAATGTATAGTTACCACGAGAAACAGGTCTCCCATATCCTTTAATCAAGTCCTTTATTGAAAAAAAACCCAAATGAATCCCTTCAATGGTGGCATTCATTTAAGCAAGCGCACCATACGGGTTGGAAGGATTGATAAACTGAATTTAAACGTCGTATTGAACGGTTTAAGGACGGTACTATTAAGGTACTGTCTATGTTTAGGGTTAAACAAAGACATCTCGATTTTGGTTCTCAGCTTTAATCTGAAATTCTGTTTGTAAACGGTGAGAAACGAAATAAAAGGAAGAATATATCATTAGGCATATTTGTAGAATAAAGATGAGTGTCTGGGTCGACAAATACAAACCAAATTCACTAACTAAGCTAGATAGCAATACTCAATAAACTATTCCCTCATTCAGTGACAATCAGTAAATAGTGGCATTATACCACATTTCATAATTCAAGTGAAAGGAATAATGAATGTTTAAAACAGTTATTCAGAATCTAGCAAATGAAAACGTTGTGTGTATAAATGTGACTAAAACATGTAGTCATTGCTTCAGAGCATTCCAATAACAATTTTAGCGGTTGGTTAGTTAATCTATGTCAAATTAAATATAATAAACTGTGAAAACAGCTCCTATTTTGCTATTGATAAGGCGTGGAACTATAGTGCGTGGTATTACTTTAGCATACGGGAATTACCTCTCTTTGATTCAACTGAAAAAAATAATGTTGTTTCAAATCGACTCTTCAACAATTACCCTGTCATTCGATGTGCACTTGCATCGCCATCATCTTGTAATGCATATTCATATAACCAGTAATGATAGTTCTTTATTTGATATCCGTAAACTGGTCCCCTCGTTGATGCGTGTTGGTATATGAGACGATGGTAAATTATAAATGCTATGGAATAGCTCTTTGTCGTTAAACGTGTGCGGTTTAATTGTGTATATGACCATTGCTTGCATTGATTTGGGCATATTATATAAATGTAATCATAAATATAACTAATACTTATATGAACAAGGCAAAATTACTAAGTCAGTTTAACACTAACATATAAAAGCAAGGCTGCACATTTAAGGGAAATAAATATAATGCCATATAGCCGCCGCTAGACAGTCATGGCGATATGATTACATGAACAAATTTACCATCCACATTGTCAATCAATATAATGTTTTATTTCATACATATACAAGACGAAATTTGATGCTAAGCATCAAAGACGCCGCGCATGATTTGAAAGCATGACTTAAGGAAAGCAGATGCAGTTCAGTTCATTTAAATAACTGTGTAAACGGATAGGATGTAAATATTTTGAACAAGAAGGCCAAATGTCTCTTTATTTTAAACAAGAAGGCCAAGATGTACCTTTATTTCTCACCTGGCTACCAAAGTCTATAATAAAATGTTATCAAGAGCAAAGAGGGTCAATTTTGACGTAGGGATTGTACATTTTATATACTATGATCTATGTTATATAAAGCATATATATATAGTCATGAATGAACAGGTTTAGTCGTCAAACTATTTGCTCTACCTTTTTGCCTAACATTGACTTCAACTATAATGTGTAATACAAGCTGAAGTTTCTTATTTTTTTCACCAAAAACTTCTAACTAGATCAATAATGTAAAGGAAAATAAGGATGCTGAAATATTAACAGATATTGACTTAAGTGTTAATGCCTCTTGTTTTAAGTTAAGAGTGACTTAAGCTGTGTGAGAAAGAGAGGGAAGTCTATCCTCCTTCCCGTTTAGCAGAACTATGATAACAAAACGGAGCACAAGAAATGCAAAGTAATTTTAACAAGTTTAAAGATATGTATTATCAAAATTTAGCATTTATGCAATTAAAAGAAAAAATAATCACATGTACAGCAGACGACTTTGAACATATTTTGTCAAAAAAAAGAAAATCTCTATAATTGAATGATTAACCTATGACTAAAAATGGAAAACATTGTGACAAAAGGAGGAGGGCAATTTCTTTTTTTTGTAACTATGTTTTTAAAAAGCCGTCTGCTGCAGAGGCGTCGAAAAGCGTATATATGAGGGAAAGGGTTAACATACAACATAAATAAATAGGAAAAACATCCCCTGAAACTTTGTTCTGAGCGTTGATGAATCGAGTCGTCATAACAGTAAACCAAACAATTAAGTGTAGTCTAGTGAACTCCGTAAACCAAATTGGGGAATAGTTATTAAATACAAATTAAATGTGTCTAAAGTTTTGTAATGGCGATAGCAGTTTTGTATCTTGTTATTTCTTAAATCAGTTAATACAATTTATTTATTCATAAAGGTTGTGTTTTCAAACCTATTACTGAGTTTTTCTTTACAATAATATGTGTTGGTTGCTCCCTTTTCGATTACTTCAGTCCATGGTACAACATTAAAACCTATCCCTTACTGACGCCGCGCTTCCAGGCGGCGTCAATAATACCAAATTACTTCTGAACAGTATTAAAACTTCTCATACTGTACTATTGGAGAATTCACAACTTTAAATTACGAAAAACAGAAACAGGGATGGTAAACTAACATGATTTTAATCTAGGAAAATAACCCGTTAGGCATTTGCGACCAGTGAAGATCCAGATCAGCCTGTGCATTTGTTGTGTTCGCCAGACATGGAATTGTCTACTTTAAACAAATCGGCGTTGAAAGAGTTAAGTCTGTATGGATGTACGCAGAATCAATACTACCCCCAAATCGCTAAACGCGTATCAAATATCGCGACATTACGTCAGAAACGTGAGGTCAAGCAACTTCAAAATGTGGTTTAAAATATATTTTGTATGTGTGTAAACAATACCTGCGCTTTAAAAGTTCAGGCCAAAAGCTGCCCAATGCCGTGCTTGAATATCTTTTTACCCGATCGTTAAGGTCAGAACTGTTTTTTACACTATTCGTTTGGTGTTTGAATTACTAGACACGTAGAAGTATATAAAAGCAGTGTTCAGCAAAAAAACAACCTTGATGATTATCCTTTCAGTGTATATCCAGATCAGCCAGTGATTTTGTGTAGTATTATCTGCACCGTTCACCAATGCGTCAATGAAGGTTTCGAGTTACTTTAGGAAAATACTACTTTATTTGGATCCGATGGCATGGATGCGTACGCAGATATATGAGCCGTTCAAAGAGAAAACCAACGTTATGGAAACTGCGTAATGTATATACCCAGATAAGCCTTTTAAAGTCCGCGGAGACTGATCCGGGCCGGCGAATTCCGTCTCAGGGGGACAGAAGTATAGAGTAATGATTCCAGAAACAAAAAATCCACACGAGGCGAAAAGTGTTAATCCGGCTAAGCCTGTGCGGCATGCTAATGCTGATATGGATCGATACTTAACGCAAAGACCACAATGTTGCTTTTCTCGCGGGACGGCTCATTTATTTAACGTTTTTATGCTGATGTTGGTTTACCTGGAGAGCCGCGCATGGCCCGATCAGACTGTGCAAGATGAGACCGGTGTCTGCTAAATGCTCTGAGCTGATTGGTCTTCAAATATGCATGACGTAACACTTTTTCTGACTGATGAAAAACATTTTCTGAATGATAAATGTTCTGTCAGATAAACTATCTTAGTTGTTACTGCTAATCTCAGCAGACCGTGGACATTGTTATCACGTAATAAATTATTTGTCTCTTTGTTTGTCTCATTACAGTAATGTTCAATCGGAATTCTCCGACTAACCACTTAAACGCAATTTAGATCTCGGACGTTATTCGCATATACAATAAGGTTCAATCGGAATTCTCCGGCTAGACTCGTAAACTCAAATTAGACTTCGGACGTTGTTCACAAATGCAATAAGGTTCAATCGGAATTCCCCGACTAGACTCGTAAACTCGATTTAGACCTCGGACGTTGTTCACATATACAATAAGGTTCAATAGGAATTCTTTGACAAGACTCGTAAACTCGATTTAGACCTCGGACGTGAATTCTCCGACTAGACTCGTATACTCGATTTTAGACCTCGGACGTTGTTCGCATATACAATAAGGTTCCACCGGATTCTCCGGCTGGACGACCTCGGACGTTGTTCACAGAGATTGCATGATTATTTGTAGTGAATCGGATTTTTGATTGAGTGAAACCTGTTTTTGTATTGGGGTTTTCCGCCGTTTACAACATTATTTTAATTTGTTGACGGCGACAGTTCACATATTTAGTATCCCTAACTAAACATTAAACTAGGTTAACTCCCAACCTTGACATAACTGAAATACTGTTGAAAATGGAGTTTTACAAAATCCTATCAATTCTTTAACTGATTATCAAATAATTATTGATACTTGTTACAAATTATAATTTACAAAAGATAAGGAGGATACCAAGGTCCTGGTTGTTAAAAAAAGGCTAATAAACAATGTGTGTGGCTTCACTAATTACAGAAGGTTAATCCATTGCATCGGAGTTATTGTTTACGCCTTATAACACCTGTTTCATGGCCTCTATTGAATGCTTTGGAAAAGAACAATTTTCTTAAAAACAACATTTATCCACAGAATTCATTTTACAAATGGAGCACGATCTCACAATGCTGTGCTTACTGGCTTACGAAACACTTGTAGTTAGTTGCTTTGAAAACTCTTTATGAACCATATTGCCGAAAATAAGAAATACATGCACTCCATTGTGTCCTTCAAATATGTTCATGGAATGAGCTGTTGCAGAAGCAAACTTACATTATGACCTATGCGTAATGTATCGACCCATATCAGCCTGCGCAATCCGGGTCAACACTTAACGCAGAGTCCACATTGTTGTTTTCTCACGGGACAGTTCATATGTTCATGGAAAGCAATCACATGGTCACTTACTTATGGTAATGTTCTTCTGATGCTGTACAGGAGTTGAAGATCAAATTATTTTTAATTTGTAATTAACATTCGCAAATATATTAAAATTAAAAAAACGTTTCAATGAATATTGCTTGATCATCCAGGGGATATTATAACAATACAAAAGCTTTTATTATATATTCCATGAGTTTGTACTCTTTGACATTGACTTTAAGTCAATAAATGAACGACGCCTGACGATTGATGGTCTTAAATGGATATGCTAGCAGTACAAAAGAGTTTAACAGCAAGAAAGTTTATCCACAATTTCTCTGGGCGTACATAAACTCGTCTGAAAGTTGGAAGTCGTTACTATGTGAAAGGGCAGTAGCAGACGCTAAGTTACACATCGAACGATTTTTACTATATTCTATAGCTCTACATATACTTTTAGCCGTACACTTTCTTTTGCAGATTTTCAGCGAGTGACCCACTAGCTGTTTGAAATGGTTATCCAATACCCTCCTTCTGTCGTAATCCTGGTATGTGTTACCATAGGTTGTGCATTCTGAAACAAGACGAAACGTTTTAGCTGATATCCTTTACATTAACCTTTGAAACAAGCTCTTAATATGTAGTTAATGACGAATGTTAAGAAGGGACACGTATGCAACCACCTAAATTTATTCCGGGTATATCAATGTTATGCATGCTGGATAACGAAATACAAGGAGTGATTAGCTTTAAAAAAAAAATGCTCATGTACAATATCGCCTGGAAAAAAATACATGAACCATTTTAGCTCCTTTCCGATAGGAGACCGATATTTTTATGTTATGCATGCTGGATAACGAAACACATGGATATATATGCTTTGAACAAAAAATGCCCATGAACCATATCGCCGGAAAAGAAATACACGAGCTCAAATGTTTCCTTCAGATTGTGAAGTTTTTCAAACTCGTTTATTTGATTAACTAGTCTATTACAATGTTTTGTATAGCCAATTGTATTGGTGAAGAAAAATGTGTCACCTGACATGACATTACGCGAGGCTACCAAGGGTTGTATAAGTTTCAATTGACGATAAATAACTGAAAACTAATCAATTTTTTTTTTTAAATATTTTTAAATGCTCTTAATTATGATATTCCGTACGTTTTCACTGGGATATTTTCACTGGAATCTATTTCCCAGGGAAGATACATCAAGGTTTTTATGCAGAACATTTCATTTAAAAACTTCACCTTATAAGTGCCTCTCATAGGATCGCCAACTTAACTATGAACCAATCAAAACGCTTCATTTCCTTTATTTTTCGACATTATTCAATAAATTCAACATTTGATCTGTCTACAATCTAGATCATTAGTTTAACATATAAGTCAAAACTGACGTTATGTATCACATGACTGGAGATTAGACATTGCTCATATATAACAATACATCGTCTGTATAACTATTTATATGGCAATGATTCATACGAACAGTAGTCGTTCTTTTTGCGTTGTCAAGTCTCACATATATGATTAATTATTTGGAATACTAACTGTGCGCGGAGGCCAACGCCACGTTTATTATATATAATGTATAATACAATGTGGAGGCGAATCGAACCAAATTGTCTATGTTTCAGTTTAGGTGTAAATGGCTGGTATTGAACCAAGTTGATAATGACTGTTATCGCAATGTTATGCGACCACATGCACTCATGATTTATGCAATAATTTAATGACAGTTGAAAAAAAAAAGGTTAATACTTATCTAATAAATGTTTATGTGAAGCCTCAAGCAGGACACTTCGCCGAAATGAAATTAACAGAGGAATATTCAATAAAGGCTATACACATAGCAATCATTGGCACACTTATGGTAACAATACAATTAATAAATTATTCTTTATATCAACGAGTTTCAGTCCTAAATAATCACACTTTCTAAGCGTTATAAATGTAGAACACCAAAAATATCATTCAAAACAAACCAAAGAAAATGGAGGAGGGGGAGTCATGCATTATGCAAGAAAGAACTCACCAGGCGAAAATGGTTACCGTCAATTTGGACTAAATCGGACCCGACAAAACTGGTGTTTAGCATTATTTACTGCTGCACTCCATAAGCATGTGTTACTCCCACACTTTGAAAACATTACTGTATCATGTATCAGTTATGGATTGATTGGGTCCACTGTTACGGACAGAATGAAAAACAGTGGGGTAAGAGTTAAGAAAAAAAGAGCATTTTGAACCATTTTTAATAGCGTGCTGGTAAGGGATTTGAAATAATGTGTATTTATGGAGCACACGGTTATGTATCATTTGTATTAAAAATGCATCATGATCACCTAGTCCCAATGAACCACTTTATTGCTTTGACGAATGACCAGGTTATAAATAAATAGTATGAGAAAAGTTTCATGCTGAATAAATTGGAATTTAAAATTCTGCACCAATGCAATTAACTGAACTTGTAATGATATTGGAAAAAGATTGTTTGAAAGTAAATGATTCTCTAAACTATTGACTAGACGATGGAAAGTGTTTGATCATGGCTATACTGAACATGAAAAAAGACAAAATTATATTATTGATAACAATTAACAGCAAATAGTTTACAACTAGTTAAAACAAGAGAGGCACATGAGAGTTTTGGGCGCTTTTATCTACCTGGCATTAAACAATAAATGCCCGTTTTCAATTCCCTTCTGTGTTATGTTATTATTTTCCCGATACTGAATAAAATGAGGTGTTTGTATCCAAGGAAACAAACCGCAATGCTCCATAAATGTATTTTTCCGTTTCACTGCGGGAGGGTGACTCATAACCTCCCAGTGCGAGTTTGTCACATGACATCTTTTTTTACCGTTTATTTTTGTCGCAATTCTCCGGGAATATTATGTTTATGCAATTTATTTTTCTTCTTGTAGAATATATAATGGAATATGAAATTGCAGAATACAAAAGCAAATTCATGTAAAATACGAAACATAATGGTAAAATCAGGCATAATGTTTTTTTTTCAAATTTCAAATGACATTATTTAAACTAAATTGGACATTCTCGAACATAGTTGTACTTTTCCGTTTCACTTCGCGAAGATGATAATAACCTTCAATATTTGACCTCTTGGCACTTTACCTTCTAAGCATTTGTTAAACTTATATTGCAGCCTTAAATGTTTCACTGATGTTCAAACAACATTATAATACACACTTTTTCGGAGCAATCGTTACAGTTTAAATGCAGTTTTGCTATGTCCAGGATGAACTATTATTTCCGCGCAGTATAACCCTAAACTGCGATGTATATTTACAACAATTGGCAATTAGCCAACATCAAACAATGTATTATCTACTATGACCAGGGGCTATTGCCCAAAGGCATAAATGAGCCGCTTGCAACCATTTTTTCTTTTAACGGATCGGAATAATTTAAACAAACGTTTTAGAGGTTCACCAAAAGAACACTTTTGCTTATTTCATAGATAAATCATATATACATAATTCAAATATAATCGAAACTACCCAGGATAGTGCCTCGTGCCATGTATCTACCTGCATACACTTCAAAATAGAGCAATGATTGAACACATATAAACATTATGGGATCACAGTTGCTATGGTGATAAATTATTTAATATCTTTGACCTTAAATAGCTGTTATGCTGGTCACTCGGATATGCCTTCCTATTATTACAATACTGTCATTCAGTGAAAACAAGAGGTATTGTAGCAATCGATTTATCTACATTGTAGGGTTCAATTAGTCAGATGATATAACTTGTGTTAAGGATAAGTATTTGAACGACTGACTATTTGTTTAAGAAAAAACCTTTATAATTGATTACTCCTTTTCTGTCTAGAATAATACACTTCGTTCTCGCTACCTTGTTGGACGCCAATAACAATTAAATTTAAATTGTGTGCAAGAAAACAATTAGAATTATCAAATATCAAGTTATACAAATGCACTTGGTTAACAAAAGAAAAAACAACTGTAAGATGGTTAACTATATAAATTTATAAATCAGTCACGTACAATATTAAGTAGTGGTAGTTACTCACTCTTACCTGTTTTGCATGACTCAGTATTCGGATCGTAGGAAAAGCCGGGCACGCACACGCATTTGTCTGTGAAGCATATTAAATCGCCAAGACATTCCGCATGATTATTGCACGGCTCACTTTGGAACACTAAAATAAATACGTAACTGCTATAATATATATACATACCTGCTATAATGTATACATAACTGCTATAATATATACATACCTGCTATAATATATACATAACTGCTATAATGTATACATAACTGCTATAATAAATACAATAAACTCACTTATATAGTTTGTATTTATCCATCTTCAAAAGTGGCGTTTAAATGAACTACTGTTATTGCTTATATTACATTCGGTTCTAGGTTAGGAATACATATTTCTTGACTGAGTCATCAGTGACTGATAAAACACTAAACCAAAGGATACGATAATGTATATGGTATGTACACATCCTGACTATCCTCCATCGAAGTAAGCGCAATGTCCAATGCAAAAATAATACGTAGCATGTGTATAGACCGGTGATGTATGGTCCCTGTCCACAAGGTCGACAAAACGAACGAACATACTATTCAAAAAGAATTAGTAGCATATTTATAAATAATATAATATACTATAAAATGTGCGTAATACAAATAATTTATTATAAACACCATGGAAGAATATTCTGAGCAAATAATATCAGATATACGACTTCTTTTCAAATATAAATACCTGTTTTTAATGTTACTTCAGTTTAGGTTATATGTGTGCTTTCAGTTTTATGTAGAATTGTTTCAGAGGGAATGCAAAAAATGACGAAGTAAGGGTGTACTGAAGAATCATTTGATTGCATTGATGTATTACTAGTTACTAAGACTGTCAACGTCTAGTCCGATCTTTAGGTAGAATTATCGTTTGAAGGCACTGATTGAATTGGCTTAAGCACCGTTTACAGCAATGTTCCAATCATATCTAGGCGGCAAATTTACCTGCACCAGAACTACACACAACAGGGTACTGGCTCATTGTCCACACTGATTTCGAGCGCATTGGCGGAAAATGCATGACGCGCGACGCTTTGACTTTTGTTAAACCTCGGAATATAGAGCTGCCAGAGATTGGCCTATTAAAGTCATACACTTATTAACCAAACAAACCAGCAAACACAGTAGAATGGTCACTTAAATATGTGCGTGAAAAAGATTGACTGTTTCTTACTTTGTGATGTATATGCCACGACATTTCCGGCAGCCAGTAATGCCTGCGTGTCACGGTATGCTTTTGTACACCCGGTACATTGTTGTACATCGAAGAACAACGTGACGCAGAGAGCGTGTCTCGTGCAAAGGTAGGAGCATTGCACAGCACTGGCTCCCTTTATAGTAAAAGCAACATCGTTCCCTTGGCAAACATGTCCATCCAAAAAATTACAGTGGTAAAACGAACTCAGCTGGGATGCATTGGTACTGTATACAAACACTATCCATTTGAACATATTAAGAAACGTATACTTCTTGCCATACATAATCAACTTTTAAGTCCGAAAACGGTTTTTAAATATCAAGGAACGATATGTTCGTTAGTTTTGCCGATTTAAAGAATTACATAAGAGAACAACTCACATTGATGGCTGAGAGCAATATGATTAATTTGCAGGTACATCAATTATTTGCACAGAGATGAAATATTATATCATAGATAGTTGTTTATCTGTTATCTTTCTAACAATAATTTCTTTAATGCATAGTTAATCAACCATATAAATGTCTGGATAATGCATACACCAAGGCAAAAGCATTCATGCTCTAAGTTGAAACTCAACAAAGTTAGACAATGCAAACGGGTCAATAAAATCATTTTTTATTCTACAAATGGAGGAAAGTAAGCTTAATATAGTTATCAAGAGTCAGAAGAATGTGAAGCCATAATGAATGACTTGGTCAAATAATACTCACAAAACACACTTATTCAATGGATGAAACAGTACGACTAATTACAACGCTTAAAGCACGACAATACATTTTGCATTTAAAGAAGTGAAAAATAAAATCAGAGAGGTGAAAGCACTCATAGTAAAGGGACATCAGTAAGACGAAAATATATGACGTTGTAGATATGAACAACAATGGTTCAAAGGTCGTACCATCGGCCTATAAACAAAACGTCTTTGGAGCAAGACACTTTTGTATTTGTTCTCACATATGAGCCGCGCTTAGCGATAACTGGTATAATTGAATCTTCGTAACAGGACAACATAGAACTTACGAGGCTACATGTCTTGATCATTTGTCAATATCTGTTTCAAGGTACGCAAATGCAAATGCATTAAAACACTTAATTACTGGAAACAGGTATTATGTAAAATAAATAAATCGTATGTATGGTGAAATTAATAAATCCCTACATAGAAATGTAACTTCTTCTGTCCTAGTTGGATCGATAGTGGGCCAGACAGACACACGGAATAAAGGAAACAAATATATTATACTGCCACATATGAAAGCTTAAACAAACATGCGATCTGCTTTACCCACGTTTCCAAAGAAGCTGTGAGACTATGACTTTTCTTTCATGGCACTTATAAACAGTGGGGCGCTCGCTCTGTGGACGACAGTAATATTATATATATAATCCTCTGTTTAAATGATATGCTATTTTTACAAAGAAGGCTTAACCCGTGATCAAACTGCCTAAATATACTGAAGACAACGTTAAAAACGTCTAAGCGAAGAATGGATAACCTGTTTTGATGAAAACAGTGTGGAAAAAGAAAAATAGCACTGTGAATGTATTGTATAACTGTTAACATGGTCAATTTAAAGATATGCAATTCATGATAATTGTTCATACGTCTAATATGCATCGCAGTTTATTGCTGTTTTATCAACTTCAAAATTAACCCTCTCCCACATGTAGGTGGAAAACATTTTGGCAGCGGTAAAAGTTTGTGATAATGCCCGATTTCTTGTTTTGTCTAAAAATACAAATTGAATACCTTACCTAATTTTCACAATAACATCTCCCTTTTGTTTGAATGGTGTGGTACGCCCGTTTTAACAGTATCTGATATAAATCACGGCAGTAGTATAGGGTCGGTTTATGTGTAAACAAAGATGATGTAATCGGCGGCCATTTTGTTGACCTAGTTACTATTTATAGAATCTCATTTGCGTATAAGGATTAACACAAGAGAGGACGCCATTATGTTAACCTAGTTATGTAAATACAATGACTGCGCATGCGTGGCGGCCATTTTGAATGAAATCATAGGTTTATATTTAGAATAACAGCACACAGTCAAACATGTATGTCAAAAGCATTAAATCTAACGTCTTACCTCAATGACATCCATAGTTAAAATGACAGATGCGCATCTCCTGATACCTGATCTATTTAAGTCTTGTTATTTCACAATATTTATCGGATATTTTATCAGATGCACACCGGATGTGTCATAATTAATCTCTTTAACAGTCTGCGTCTGTTGATATAGGACCGGATGTACGAGCGATATCCCCCTTGACATGTCAAAAGGTAATCTCCTTATCAGACATCATACTATCTGCGTCTGTTGATATATGACCTGAAGTACGAGCGATATCCCCCTTGACATGTCAAGGGGTAATCTCCTTATCAGACATCATACTATCTGCGTCTGTTGATATAGGACCGGATATTTATAGCTGTGTTTTTTTCAGTCCTTGTTTATTCAGCGTTTGCCTTCAATATGACAACTATGTTCAGACTCTCTAGCCCCTCGGTAGAAACACATTTATTGAACCGTAACTCAGACGCTTCTTTGTTTTTTAACAAAGATAGTATGATGTTTTGCATTCAGCATTTAACGTCTCCTGACAAAGCCTGTGTTAACCTCAATAAGCTGATTCTTGAAAAGAAGATGAGTGAAGACATTGGTGTCTTAGGCTTTGCCCAAACGTATACACCGAAATTAAGAGTCATTTGCAATCCGAGTAAAGACTTTGTCATTTCGGCCTATCCAATTAAATGAGCAGTCAGACACTTTCCTCTTTAGGGAAAACGTCCCCCCCCCCCCAACTAAAATAATATATATGTGCAGTTAAGATAGAGCGCGCAGGGTAAACTCGCATTTCTATAAATAGATTATGTGTCATTTTCTATAAATAGACATTTCTAAAAATAATTAACCAATCAGAGGACGTCTCAAATGTATAAAATAGACTGTGAAACGTTTATAACAGTCACAAGAGCCTTAAAACTCAACCTGACAATATGACTAACGTTATATGTAAGCTGGATTTGGGGAATGGTCGTTACGTTCAAGTGAGTGAATGGAAAGAAGAGTTACGAGTTGACTTAAGAGAATGGAACGGTAATGTGCCTACGAAAAAAGGAATAAGCTTGACATTGATGCGATACAAGAACTTCGTAGATGAGACAGAAAAACATCGACAAAGCTCTCCTAGACAAAGAGTGCTACGAAAGACATCTTGGTGGAAACGTGTACTGTACAGTTAATGTGTTGTGCCTCGATATTAGACAATATTGGAAGCCCGAGGAAGAAGTTGTGCCTACCAGGAAAGGACTCTGTCTAAGACCACTCGAGTACAAACGCTTAAAGTAGCTGATAACGGAAGTGGGAAGGACATTACCTAAATTGGACACGGTTGTACATTGTAGCCTACAAGGTGACCATATGAACTAAATGGGGATGTTAAGCTGTTCCGAATGTAATCCAAATGATTGTCACAACTGGTAACTATAAGGACATGAGTGAACCCGACATTTTATAAATAGAATTCACGTGACCTAAAACTCTGTATATAAGAAATCTGATAGTGACATTATGTTATCAATCATCGAAAGCGTACTAACTTCGAGGGTGTGACAGAGGAATGGAATATTATGATAGAAGACTCGAGACCTTTAACACCTATCCAAAACAGATGATTCCGTCCAAATACGAATTAGCCCAAGCCGGTTTGTATTATACTAGAAAATCAGATAGAGTAATTTGTTTCCGATGTGGCGTTAACTTAAAAGACTGAAAAAGGGGCGATAATCCCATGGATTAACATTAAAAATGGTCACCTCACTGCGAGTATGTAAAGATGGTAGGAGGTATCTTTTCAAATAGTGGTATAGATGTGATTGGTTAAAAGTTAAGTATGACCCATCAAAAGATATATATAAAGACTGCTCTAAGCGTACATACAATCATTATGATAGGAGTCGTGGTCGTGGTATGTTGGTTAACGGATGAATTTAGCTGGTGGCTGTTAATACGACAACTAATAAGAGAAGCCAGGGAAGCGACAGATCAATTATCGCTGATATTGAATCTACATTTGGGATTCCTGAGAGGTGGATACTGATTAATACTATCGTCATGTGTACGGATCTCCAGTGTGATATAGATTTAAGACAACTAACATTACGCTGCTCCAGTATCACTTATAACCCTAAAAGATTTCCAAGCGTTCAATGGAAACACCCAAAAATCGGTGGACATTGTATGGTATTTCGTAATGGGAAAATGGTTGTCAACGGAAAGGTCAAGTCTGTCAAGGAAGCTAACCGACGTCTGTGACAATACGCGCGTATATTACAAACACTGGGATGGACTGTTCAGTTAAGACGTATCAATGTCAAGACGATATCCGCCTCTTACAAAGTAGAAGGACCTGTAGACTTGACACACATCGTCAGATACTATCGACCGGAGCGATTTCCAGCCGCCATGTTTCAGAAAGACTGTATCCATTTCACCTGTTTTCATTCCGGTACAGTGCTCATGACGGGTATCAAGGATGAAAACCAATTACTCACTATATGTATGCCCGTATTGATCGAATTACCATTATTGTAAAATGTACCATGGGGGCCAACCCTAATCCCCAGGCGTACTATATTGAGCGGGGTTAATAAAAACATGTAAACTGTAATTTATTTGTTGTTGTTCATTACGTGGGATATAAGAAAAAAGAAACGAATGATTACACTTTCTACAATTTTATTTTACAAAATTGTTACAAATCAATTCACATTATAATGTTTTTACACAGTAATTACGCGACTCAAGAGTCGTTCATTATAGTCCAAGTTCACCGGATCAAACTGTTTGATAATACGTCACATACTCCATCCACTATGATCTATGAATAGCGTAAAACAAGCAAAACTGTCCACAGGTTTGTGTTCCATACTGTTGGAGTCGTTTTTCGTTATACATATAATGTTGTCCATTGGCCAGTAACACGCGTTTAAAATGTGTGTGGTAATAGTCCGATGGGTGTCCCATGGAATAAAAAAACTCGGCTAGTCCGCTCAATGGAAAGTAAAAGGCGACCCAGTGTCGACCCGGTTGATGACTCTTATCCGTATTAACGATGTACACTTTAGGTCTCCATTTAATAGTGCGCGGCAACTTGTCAGCCGGTACAACACTTCCGAATTGTTTTACGCGTCTCATTATATATGTCAACTTAGACGAATTCATGACTCTAATACAACGTTTCGACTCGCGTCAATCTTCATTAGCGAAGGAAACTTGGCATACACAATGACTGTGAACGTTTCGGGTAAAGCTTCTGAGAATTTGCGAGTATGAGATCTTTGAGAAAATCGATCATTCGGGTCTCCTCCCGGATTGAACACGTACAAGCAGCTTCCCCTTTTAAAATATTGTCGTGTCAAATGAATAGCGCTTTCAACTCTAGATATATACAGTCTTTGGTAGGCTTCTATGTAGTTGGCACTCTTATAGTTGGGACGATATCAATGGCGTAAGACTTAACGACAGATCTTGTTTAGGGATAGAAAGCCTCTGAGTTTTTAAGTGTTTTGGACTGTCCGATAATCGGTTCAGGGTCAACTTTTACCATAGCCACTTTTAAGGCAGCTTTTAATGACTAATTTGTAAGCATTATCGTCTGCAGAAGCGGCTAACCGGAACGGATCTTTACTCTGTCACACTTTGATATTGACTGGTACTCCATTCAGAAGCATATTGTCTTGTTGACACAGGTCGACTTGAAGACGTCCAATGACATCGTACGTTTTACTTTCAGCTGTCCATGTAGTTCTAATGTAAAGTCCAGTGTTTGATCCGTTAGGGTCCGTGTCCTCCGGATGATCACTGTCGTCTTTGATAAATCCTAGACAGTTTAGGTCGTGCTGGGTAGGATTACCCAACAGCAAATCCAGGTAAGCCTTATAGGCATAATTATTTCCCACTTCGCTAGTCGGGTGTTGTTGGATATTTAGATCAATCTGTGAGAACATC
>JAUELF010011946.1:0-17997 GCA_031471495.1 Clinocardium nuttallii
CGCCTCTGCAGCAGACGGCTTTTTGAAAACATAGTGACAAAAGAAGAAATTGCACAGAACGTGCAATTTCTCCTTTTACCACAATGTTTTCCCCTTTTATCATAGGTCATCCATTCAGTTATAGAGATTTTCTATGTTTTGACAAAATATGTTCAAAGTCGTATGCTGCGCAGAATTGTTGTGTGAGGGAAAGGGTTAACGTTTGCTTCGCAGTCGATTTAAGACTACTACCATTGTTACAGTCAGGTTGCATGCTCGTGTAACCGGTTTCGCGCCCTATAAGTTACGGGTTCAAATCTATAAATGAGAGCAATGGTCAACTCATGAGATGCCTCCACATTTATAAACGAGTACTGGTAACGGTTTCCAGAGGGGAACATATCGAGTGTGATCGATATAGTTGAACGAACACTTGGATTTGACATGCATATAAACTCAATGTTCAACCCATGCGATTCCTCCACATCTCTAAACGATTACTGTTAACGTTTCTAGGGGAACACATCGAGTGTGGGTCGATATAGTTGAACGAACAATTAGGTTTGACCATTTAATATTTTACATACACTCAATGTTCAACCCATGCGATTCCTCCACATCGCTAAACGATTACTGGTTACGTTTCTAGGGGCACAAACCATCGAGTGTAGGTCGATATAACGATAACAATAAATTGCTTCACGGTCAAACTAAACTAAATTATAAATTAGTTAAAATCGTTTCTCAATTAAATAGAATGTTATCTGCAGAAACAAAAGTAGGCGAAGGCTTTAGTTTTAGTTTTACTCGAATGCATCTATATCTATACCAAGGTCGTTCTGCAAGACCTACATGTGTTCGAAGATCGCAGGTACTAGTCTGTTCCCCTGCGTTCAGATATCACGCACGATAACATATATGTATAGTGAACGGGGAAGGAATTTCCAGACGAGACAGATTATTAAAGTGAAAATACGATTGGATGTCTCATTAGAGTGACTATCTAGTAGTGTGGTTCTAGTCATTGTAATACCGCAATGTGTTTTCCTAGCCGTGAGACGAGTGTGGACCAGTTTCTACAGGAAATGGTCGATATACTACACAGGTAGGCTCCGAACGTGGACTGTCCCTCCCTAATTAGTTATACCATACAGGCATCGGAACCCATCCATTTGCAGCAGACAAAAAAATGTTATATATTTTAAGAAAAGGATTCATTACTTTTATAAAACAGTAATTTTCCTTTTCTTACCATGTTTTCAACTCTGTTATGGAAATGTAACTGCAACTGTAAGCATGGTATTAATGGCTGCCTTCCTTGGCGCTCACTTATGCGGGGATAGCATTATGACTTATGGGTCAGTCCTCAGTATAATTGAACCAATAGTTCTGGGAACGAACCCAGGAAATTCCGTGATAGTAGTGAACATTTGTTGAAAGCGGCGATGAATGAATCATGATTGATGATTATTTCCTCAAATGTAGTGAAAGTAGACGACTCTAAAACATACCTGATGTCAAGTTGTTTAAGTATCTCTATGCGGGATAAATAGTATCGTCATTTCAAACAATGTAGATTTTTATCGGACGTCGCGCTAAAAACTTATAAAATAACGATTGATCTTGGTCGACATTTGTGTTAAATACTCAACAATTCATCAGAAGTGATCTGTTTTTAAAAAACATGCGCGAAAGGTTGGAAGTACTTTTATTATTTTCAGTTATAGTCCATAGAAACGAAAACTTCGTGGGAAAATGCTACATGTCTCCAAATGATTAATCTTCTTCTTTGCTACCATGATCTCACGCGTTATCTTCTAAAGATGAGTCGAAAGTCGTTTATATAAGTTAAAGGACAACCCCTTCTCTAAGAGAACAATGACTCTGTCTGTAATGGGGTTTTACGCCGTTTTCAACTGTGTATCAGTAACGACGGTCACAGCGTTTCGTGAGTTCATTGTCCAGAGTCCAATTCCAACCTAAGTAATACTTAAATACTTAAAAGCGTTTGTCATATTTGTTTTGTTTCAAAATGCCAAAAGAGTTTGTCTCTTAACATGTACTGTTAGTCAGCAAGGTAAATATTTATATCAACTAAGCCATTCACTAAAATACATTTCACAATTTATGTTTTATACTCTATAAGGGAAACAAAAATAACAAAATATGATCCGTCCCGCGAGAAAACCAACAAGTATCGACTCGGATCAGCATAAGCATGCCGTGCATGCTGTGCAGGCTTATCCGGAAAGACACTTTCGCCTCCTGTTGGATAAATAATTACTCTATACCTGTATCCTCCTGGGTCAGAATGCGTCGGCCCGGATAAGTCTGCGCGGACTGTGAAGGCTGATCTGGATCGATACATTACGCATAGGCCATAATGTTAGTTTTCTCTCGGGAGGGCTCATGTACTTTTAATTATTTTAAAAGTATTATTTATCGCTTATTAGTAATGTTGGTGGTACTACCGGTATTATTTATATTGTTAAAATCCCAATCAATCAATCATTAATGACATTGATCATTTTCAGAAGGACGAATTTCTCCTTTCCTTTTTATTTTCATTCGTCTTTCAGCAATGGGATAACAGTTTATGTGGGAAAGCAGCCAGTTGCTTATAAGTCGGTTGTGTGAAGTCAGCTGGTATGAGAAATCCAGGACACGCAGTTATAGGTGAACTGGCCGCTGTGATATGACTCCCTTTGTCACAATGAGTTTACTTCTAAACAATAATAATACATAATACTTTCATTTATCAAAAATTTCCTTTTTTTTTTAAATATTATTAACCGTTTTCAAAGTTGTCTGCTGCAGATTCAATGTATGTGGGAAAGGCTATTCAATTAATCATATTTATACGCTCTATTTCCACATCAGTTAGCATCTGGGTGTTGATATACATATATACTACATACTACATGAAGAAGCCATGACCTCTTACACTTTACTTGATATTACAATATTGTGACACATCTGCACCAGAAGTCTTATCGATTCATCGTTGGAAATGGAGCATGTTTACATTTTCAGATATGCAACACTAGTTTCTTCTCATCCTGTAAATTGACTTTGCATCGTCTTTACAACGGAAGAGAAACTATTCGTCTGTTTTTATTCATTGTTTTCTGCCCGTAAAAGAGTCAAATATAGAGTATCAGATAACATGATCTATGACTTGAATTACTACTAATTATTAAGACTTATAATCAAATCAAAGATCTGTGTATTATAACAGATAATAATCATAACCGGTTCAATCGTTCGAGGATACTATACCAGGTGAACACACACGCATCTTAAGGAGTATATCAATATTTACATTTCCAGTAAGATAATTTATATATACTTCTTCTTAAGCATCATCATCATCATCATCATCATCATCATCATCATCATCATCATCATCATCGTGATCATCACCATCAGCGTCCTCCTCCTCATAATTATTATCATCATCCACATAATCACCATCAACACCATCGTTATCATAATTTTAAACATCCGTAACAGCAGCAGTTTGTTGTTTTCGTTATGAGCATCCTCAGAACTAATACTGTACACAATAATCATCATCATCAATGCTTGTGTTTCAAAATAAAAGAGCTGAAGGCGCTGAAAGCAGAAAGAGTTAACCTATAAAATGAATGACACCAGTCTGAAAAGCTTTTCGACATTGTCGGTAATAGAATTGACTATTCTGTAATAAAATGTCTGTTAAATTCAGTATTGTCATAATTGTACTTTGATATACATCTTATATATTTACAGCGATGAAAGGGGAGGAGTGCGGGCAGCTAGCGATAGTGATTGGCTGGAAGTAAATGGTAATCCAACAATTCCTCACGTCCAGTCGATCCGAGCGCCACCTGCTCACATCGCATTTCATGCGAAAAAAGACAGCATGCTGGGGATCACGAACAAGAACGTCTCAAGGAGATACTTGGAGAAGCTTCAGAAGGAAAGAGAGCGGAACCAAGAAGTGTTAGCTGAATGCATTGATAACTTACCAATCACGATAAAGTAAGTCTCATTTAATGGTCCGTGCTCTACAAAACCAAACACCATAACATTTTGGAAACCAGCGTGTATAATAATAATAATAATAATAATAATAATAATAAAGGCTTTATTTATAGAGGACACTCATTTGACATAGTACGTGTATGCAAGTAAATCTTCCATGAGGGCCTCACACATAAACAAAATGGAACGAAACATGAACAAACGTGTGATACATATGAACTACTCAATGTTACAATACATTACATACATGTGTTTATAAATATGGACTTAAAATTGATATGTCTATTATTGTTTCGTAGAACAGCCACATATCTAAATATTGTGCATATTCATGTTTGCCTACGCATTCGCGCATTTTGATCTGGTTCTGAACTTTTCGTGAGTTATTTTCGATTAGATTCAAGTAACATCTGACAAACATAATCAAATTCGATAATATAATATCCTTATCTTCATTTGTCATCAACACGCTAAGGATGGGTGTCGTAGCGCACAATGGATTGTGTGGATGGTTTTCACCGTCATACAGTTACTGCCGCCAAAATTATAGAATTCCATTGCTTTATTGACAAATAACTGGGTTTTATCCTGATACAGTCACCGTTTTAACGCCGAATTTCTAAAATGTTAGTTGTTCTCTATCGGGTGACTCAATTTATCCTGTAACAAGAACTTTGTAAAAGGCGAGACAGCTCAAACGAGCAGACTGAGATGAAT
Organism: Clinocardium nuttallii; assembly: GCA_031471495.1. Lineage (NCBI taxonomy): Eukaryota > Metazoa > Mollusca > Bivalvia > Cardiida > Cardiidae > Clinocardium > Clinocardium nuttallii. The sequence goes on from JAUELF010011946.1 coordinate 4,723, forward strand.
ATGTTCTCTTCGCAAATTAGTCAATATTGCCATTTGCACTGTAAGGCTTAAACGGTATATTTATGACAGTTAACTATAAGTTTAGTATTGACTAGAGATGAAAACATTGCGTCAAAAGGAGAAATTATGAGCAATTTCTTTTTTTTGTGTGACCGTGTTTCCAAAAGGTCGTCTGTTGTAGATGCTTCTAAATGCCCCTGGAGTTAGAAAGGTGCCACTCAAAATTCATTTACCCGTCAAAGACCGTAGATCCTTGTTTATTGGCAAATAAACGTGTCCTGTGAAGCGGAACACGTTTTAACACCTTTTACTGGCATATATACGTTTTTTGCGCCTTTGCAGCAAACTACATAGTTTAATGTCGTCATTGTTTTTGAGGTTTATTTCACAATGTATTGCATTGTATTTCAAATTAAGGCTTGTATTTGTCAAGATTTTTGGATTCCCAAAATGGTTGGAAGGAGAGGTATCTTAACCCTCTCCCACAAACAGACGCTTCCTAACGCTTCTGCAACAGAAGACGTTTGAAAACATTTTGGCAGAAGAAGAAATTGCTCAAATTGAGCAATTTCTCCTTTTGCCACACCTTTTTTTCAACTCCTTTTGAATTGTAGATATTTGTTCGTCTAAGCATTGTGTTATAAGTTGTCTGCTATAAATGTGTTGCATGTCGAAAAGGATTGAAATAGTAAACCAGACAAACGATAAAGTTGACATTGATATGCTGAAGATCTCTGGACTGTGGCATGTCAAATTATTCTTTCCGAACTTCTGCAATTACCGTACATTGACATTTTTATTTTGCATCGATTGCGAAACATGTTTTAAGGTCATATTATTCACGCTCGATGTCTGCTTCCTGGAGATATAACCATTACTCGCACCGCACCTTCTTTGTGGTAAAGTCCAAAAGTCAGAACCCGCTTATCACTGGATTCGAACGCGGGACATTTGGAACGAGAGGCCGATGTTCTACCTCTACATCATTGCGACTCTTTGTCAACAATGAAGGAAAAACATATAATTATGTTATTAAACGCTGCAATTCCTAAACCATTTCCCACATACAGACGCTTTCTTACATCCCTGCAGCAAACGACTTGTGAAGACATTGAGGCAATAGGACACATTGCTCATGATGAGCAATTTCTCATTTTGTCACTATGTTTTCAAAAAGCCGTCTATTGCAAAGGCGTCAGGAATCGTATATATGACAGAAATGGTGTGGGGAAAAGGTATGATACGTGATGAGGGAAGCGGCCTTCGGAACGTTAAGAACGTCGAAGGTACTGATAAGCTTGTATCCCCGGGACGTTTCATCAATCACCAATCAAACATTTCAGAATATTAAAGAGAGCGTGTTTTGACCATTACAAGACGTACGTGGATATACTATATTCAGATAGTAATTGTTTTGAATTCCCAAAAATATTGACATGTTTACAGACGTAGTGACACGTACATTAACCATTTCCCACATACAACCAATATACAGAAGGCTTAGTCAGAAAAACCCCGTCTGTATACATGAGATAACAATTGTTGAATAAATTAGGAAACCATTGTGACAAAAGGAGAAACTGCTCATTATGAGCATCATTAGAGGCGTCGAGAAGATTCAATATATGGGAAAGGGTTATTTAACAAATTCGATAGGAGTAATTAGAGACAGTGGTCTAATCACTTCAGTAACTCGTTATATACATTTACGTTCCGGGGTATTGGAAGATGTCAAACGTTTTGTGTGAAATGCCAATTAGCTCTTCCCCTCATACAATAAAATCTGCGGAAGACGACTTCGACAATATAGCAAATGTATGGACAATTTCTGTAAATAATAGTATAATAATCGAATAAAAGTAGAAAATATTGCCACAAAAGTAGTGAATGCTCTTTGTGAGCAATTCCTCCTTTCGAAGCAATTTGCCATGACTGGTTTGCTTCAGACGCGTCAACATGCGTCTGCATGTGGAAAAGGATTTAAACAAGATATATGGCATGACCATATCATACCTTCTTGTTGACGTTCTACACGCCGACAATTTAAGTCATCATTAACCCGCCTCGGTGGTGTAGAGGTAGAGCGTCTGCCTCGGATGTAGGTTCGATCCCCGGTCGGGTCACACAAGATACTCTAAAATTGGTAGTAATGGCGTTTCTTCCTTGGCGCTCAGAGTTACGGGGTAAGCATTACGACAGACTGACTAGAGGATAAATGGACCAGTAGTACTGGTAACTTACCCAGGAACACCTTGATATAAATGAAAAAAGAATGTTGAAAGCGGCGTAAAACACCAAACAATCAATTAACCATTATAAAAGTCGCATTGGGAACGCTTTACGGACCGCATCAGATAAGGGAAGCCGATTCACTATCCGTATCTTGAGTATATAAACACAGTGATAGCCACCTCCTTGGCGCCGAGGATTGCGGGGTAGCGTTACGACTGACTGGCTGGTGTCAGGATAAACGGACCAGTAGTACTGGTAACTTACCAAGTACACGCAGTCATATAACTTAAGAATTGTTGAAAGCGGCGTAAAGCACATCAAACAATGTCACAGTTGAAATTAGTCCTTCAAACAAAGACATCGGTATGCTCATTTTCCATTGTGTTATTATCATGCATACCCGACGGTTGATCAATAATGACAGGTGATAAAACGAGAAACCGAAAGTCTAAATTATTTGAAAGATGAGTGTATTAAACATTGAGTACGAAACGGAATCATAGTCCATTTAATCATTGAACATGCCTTGACATGGAAAGAAAGTTGCGAGGTTCTTAGAAAAACTTTTCTATATAATCACATGCTTGCGGGGATGTAGCACAAACTTACGTTATGGCTCGGTAAAACACTCCAAGTGTGCATACTTTGGTTGTCTTATGAATGGTAACTCTTACCGGAAGAATGCAAATACTTTTCATGTTTCACCCTAGTATGGTTTGGTGAAACAAAGATTAAACAACGCAGCATGACTCACATTGGGCCTAGAAATAACCATATCATGTGCACATAAACTGAGTGACCAAATTTGTGACAGGGCCATGATAAACCGTTTTGAATGAATCACGATACTGACGGTCCGTTGACTTTCCACAGTTATGGACAGTTTAACACAATAAATCCATTGAGAAGATTTCTAAGTGGAATTTTGACGGGTGTTTCCAGTAACTGTTTGCCAAAATACCCGCATATCAGACCCTTTTAAATTTAATCGATGCGCTACGGGAAAGAGGTCAATAATCCGCCATTGTTAACGTGGTTAATGAAAAGCTTGAAATTTAAATGCGCTTAGTGAAACTGACGTCATTTTTATGGAATTGTTTTCTGAGCAGAATCTTCGAAACATGTTCAATAAGGTAAACATTTGATCCGGAAAGCGGATGGCCGAATAGAGCCGCGTGATCCATTGAATTAGTTTTTGGCAAGCAAAAATAGCACCATAGTATATTTGACCTTTGACCTTGACCGTCAAAGATTTCTAACCGAAATTCTATAATTTGAAAACTTTCTTCTCATAATCTATTAGCTTTCTATATACATTGTTAACCCCAACACTGCGTTTAAATGCAATACCACGGTTGGTAATTACAACATTTGAAGTGTTACACAAAGAAGACTTGTCCAGCTCTTCAATTTGTAGAATCTATGGGCTATGTTAGGAATCTCGTGATAATATAGTTGACTTGTGTTACTAATGGTCAGGAGTCTGGTCTGTCTCTATAATCAGGGCACGTGTCTGGTATGTCTCTATACTCATGGTACGTGATACTTATGGACCGTGTCTGTTCTGTCTTTATAATCATGGAACGTGTCTGGTCTATCTATATACTCATGACACGTGTCTGTTCTGTCTTTATAATCATGGCACGTGTCTGGTCTATTTCTAGAATCATGTCACGTGTCTGGTATGTCTCTATACTCATGGCACGTGTCTGGTCTATCTCTATACTCATGGCACGTGTCTGGTATGTCTCTATACTCATGACACGTGTCTGGTATGTCTCTATACTCATGGCACGTGTCTGGTCTGTCTCTATACTCATGGCACGTCTCTGGTCTGTCTCTATACTCATGTCACGTGTCTGTTCTGTCTCTATACTCATGACCCGTGTCTGGTCTGTCTTTATAATCATGGCACGTGTCTGGTCTGTCTCTATACTCATGGCACGTGTCTGGTCCATTTCTATAATCATGTCACGTGTCTGGTCTGTCTCTATACTCATGGCTATACTCATGGTATGTGTCTTGTCTGTCTCTATAACCATGGCACGTATCTGGTCTGTCTCTATAATAGTTACACGTGTCTGGTATGTCCGTACACTGATGGCACGTGTCTGAACTGTTAAAACTTTAAAGTATTAAACTTGATCACCATTAGTGTATGTAAATGTACATTATTTGAAATAAACATATTTTCAATTAAACTGGAGATAAAGCATTTACCATGACCCCCCCCCCCCCCGTATGTTATTAGTAGTATATATACAGGTTTTAGTATATGTGACTTGTTTAATGCGCATTGATATAATAGATAAACAATTTCTTAGATTTTTCATATGGAATTGTATTCAATACCGTTTTCAACATAATTTTCAATTCATCAATTATAGAAGTTATTTATTATTCCTAGGTAAACATACAAGTACTTGCTATAATACGTGTTTTGACAAAAGACACTCCACCATGACAGCTTCGACACTGGATGAAAGTATCCGACACTAAAGATGAGTGTATTGTTATAGAGGCTATTTATTTCAACAGATGTTAATAAATAATGACTAGGTGTTGTGTTAATTTATTGTATAATTCTAAAAAAACATATACGAATATCGTATATTCAGTAAAAGTGATTGTTGTACTTTAGTTAGGAACGTGATAAGCTAAGAATGTGCCTAGTTAACAATGGTCGGCTTTGTTACCATGTACAACATATATCAAGCAGACGATTTTGAAGACATCTTGACAAAATCATTTGCCACAGGAAAACCAACTTACGCCTATTGTGTAATGATGTAAAGAAACATCGACTTATGCAACCGTTTTAAGAATCTAAAATATTCAATTATTTTGAAAGGTCCTTGAAACATTCTATGACTTATTGGCGAACAGTGCAGACCAAGACACCACCGTGTGAATGCGTTGGCTGATCTTGATCTCTACTGGTTGCACATGCCTAACCGTTGGTTAACGTGGAACTTAGTTCATACGCTGATAGTTGTTTTGCGGTATGCTTGTGTATACATGTAGAAGTTGCTCAATTAAAATACCTGTAATGTATATGTCATGCATAACATCATTTACTGATGTCATGCTAAATAATTGTATCTCCAGTTAAAGACCAGTTAATGACATAACCAACAATCAAGTCTGAAACAACAAATGAAGCAAATTATGAACAGTTATGGACAAATACCAACATTTATTGTTAAGATTGGTAATCAAGGACGCACTAAATGACAACCTGTATACATATACTGTTTTAAGGTGTCAGCTGGGTCACACTCACTGACGCCCTATATACCTCGAGTGTTTAAAATGTCATCAAGGTTGCACCCCATGACAACCTATATACCTATACCGTTTAAAGGACGCACTCGATGATAACCTGACTACATAGACCGTTGTAATATGTCAGCAAGGACGCACTAAGTGACAACCTTTTATAAATACCAGTTTAAAGCGTCGTCAAGCTCGCACTGTATACGAGCTGTATACTTTGACGTAGTCAATAACGACATGTATACATTAACCGTTTTAAGGCGTCATCAAGGACGCACTCACTGACGACCTGCATACATATACTAGGTCAGGCGTCATCAAGGACGCACTCAAAGACGTCCTGTATACATATACCGTTTAAAGTCGTCATCAGTGACGACCTGTATAAATAGACCAAACAGTAGTTATTTGGGACACACTCAACGACAAAATGTATACACAGGCTGTTTGAAGGCATCAACCGGGACACATTCGATGACGACCTGTAGACCAAGACAGTTACAAGCCGTCCTCTGAGATAAACACAATTTTATACTTGTGGATATCGCTGTTCAATCATTCAAAAACGGCTACGTTGAAGAAACACCAACCATTTGACAGCAGAGAGAGATATTTATATATAAATGCGTTCGAGACCAAGCTGAGTATATACCGTATCTCTGAAATACATATTTCGACAACTTTAATACATGTATATCAGGTATTCAAGGGTGGGTCAGATTTCAGATTGTAGGATTAAACAACTTATGGATGGCAACATTTATCGTCATGAAAAGAAATTACTTTTATTGAAGTTTGGGATTGATAGTAATCCTTTTCCCACACACAATAATTATTCATCAGAGACAAAATTACAATAGTGTAGTCAAAAATGGCAAGTATCTGTAAATGGAAGTATATAACTTGCATAGAGTTTATAGCACATTGTGTCAAGGGAGAAACTGCTTCCCATCAGCATAATATTTCTTTTTTTAACAAGTACAAAATGGTAAAGATATTGGAAATAATGTTAAATACACAGAAACAGAAAGATTATGTCCAATGAAACTACTCAGCATGAAAATGTTCTCATTTTATGACAATTTTACAAAAGTCATATGCCTGCTGCAGTTGTGTCAATATATATTTCCATGTTTAAAGCATAATTTATATGCCTAGTATGCACTAATTTAATCTGAGTTTATATTTATAAATCTGACGTTGTAGAGTTACTTTCTGTTTCGCATATTATATTACATCAACACCTTAATTCATGCGTAACATGCATACGCGATTATAGTGTATGTTTGTTTGAAAAGTGTTTTATCCCGATTAAAACAGTATTCCAGTGATATCACGCTATTTATGATATATGTTTAGATAACCAGTATTGTTGGTAAATTTATCCGGACGTCAGCGCATCAATTATTCCTCAAACAATGAATGCAAACGAGATAACCACAACTCACAAGCAGTGTTTGAGGCACGACATATACACATAGCAAATACCTCATAAACCATAGGGCTCATGATGCAATGGTGTTAGATTGATTGATTGATGTGTAACGCCGTTTTCAACAGTTTTTCAGTCATATCACGGCGAAGAGTTCACCAACTCATATGTTTCCTAATTTTCTCACACCAGTACTCCACACAACATACTTTCCAAGCAACTGCCTGATTTTCCATTGGTGAAAAGACGGATGACGCTTGTCACAGTGACTTTTGTCAAACACCAGAAAGAATGTTGGACGAGATGGGGTTCGAACTCACAACCATTTGATTGACAGCCCGCGTCGCTACCGACTGAGTTACTGGGGCTCGGCAATGGTGTTGGAAGAGTTGAAGAGAACAATAATGATAGAGGTTATTTACTATAATGTATGTGGTTAAAGCGGCGAGTCATGCACACTAGATCTATATGGTTATCTTTCTAGTAGTAAATTCGTGTGTTTTCTTTGTTTCTTTTTCTTCGTATTCCTGTTTACCGTCTGCCTATTAACATAAAGAAGCATGCGTACTGCTTCTGGATGTCCTTGGAGAATGCTATAAGATTGTGGCAATACACGGTACTTCAACAATACCATTTCAACATATCAACGATTAGCTCGTGTTTCCTAAACATTCTTAAAACAGCTTAAAACTTCACACATGGGTCCTAAAAAAACAATAATTACAATATTTTCAATTTGAACCTTAAAGACGAAAATATTTTTTCAAAAAAACTACTACTTGTTCAATATTTAAAACCACTGCCTGTTCTTCGTATCAATACACATGATTGACACCAACTCGGTATTCCACAGCAGATATTAATGTGACCATGGCAATCACGGATCTTTTAAATATACATTGTTTGAATCTACTAAAATGTGTTCAAAACAATAATTGAATTCAAAATATCTTTTCTTTTATGGAATGTGCGCTTTTTTATCTTTTTTTCTTTTACAGTTATTGACGTTTCCAAACAATAAACTGTCAAGTACTCCACACAGCATTCTTTAAATGGAACTTGCTACTTTTTAACCTTCCAAAATAAAACAAATCTGCGGCAGGAAAAAGTAAATTGCCCACAGAGAGCTAGGCGGCCTAGCACTCTCCATGCGTCAGACGAATTTAAAAAGAACACAGTAAGAAATTTGGATACACGTTTAACGTGAAAGAACAATTATTTGTTAAAATGTGGCCAAAGGAAAATTGTCGATGTGTCTTATGTACAATATCCGTTTTTGCAACAAAGTTTTAACACAATTGTCATGTGAAGAAGCGTAATAAAACTTATGTATGCAGAAAAGGGTTAAATGGGGGGAAAAGTGATGGACGGGCAATGATTCGCACATTCAATGATTCCGTCGAAAACTCTCACCATTTATTATCATATTAAGATTCAAGATGGCAAATTGTATAATGAATATATATCTTGTAAATTATACAGACAAAGGTTTAACAAAGTTATGTTTAGGTATAAGAAACAATTTAAATATTGAAATATTTCAAATCGTTATTAAGACAATGCTATATATGCACACATATTCCAAATATTTGTACGAACAATTAAATATGTACCACATGATGTTAAACTGTGATTATTTAAACAAGCTCAAAATTAAAAAAGAATGATGAAAATATATTGCTGAACAAAGATAAATCTCTCAAATGGCGTTTCGCACAAAGGCATCTAGATGTGTCGGCATCGGAAATATGTTTGAGCTTGTAACACACAGCATAATGTAATCAAAATTTCAAACGTAAATTATAATTGAAGTAATCATTCAAACAAGCTGTGTTTTGTGTATATGTTCTATAATGACCAGACTTTCTGCAAGGCCTTATTTTGTTTTCAGCATGTTTTGAGTCTCTTTCAATAGTATTGCTTATATGTCAGGGTATTTCTTGCGTAAATTGCCAGTGCTGATTAAAGGTTTATCCTTATGCAAACAAGTTCGCCGTACGCTTTCACGCACGTTTGTGTGCGAATGAGGATACGGTGATCGAGCCATTGTCTCCTGTTCTTGAGGCACATGCTCTAACCACTACACCACCGATGCGGTAAACACACATAATGTTATGTCTAATTGTACACATGTACATATCCAATGACAGGAAACCAACAAAATGAGTCGTACGCTACGAGCAGTGTGTATTAAGATCAACACAGTACGATCTTTATCTGCACTACTTCCAAATTAATCACAGAATGTTTCCAGGCACTTCTTGTAAAATTGGATCAGATTGAATATATACAAAAGGCAGGTCTTTACAATTGCACGTGCAGGCCAATATGAAGCTACGGTGACACGAAATGAAGGACTCCTTTAAGTCTCGTATTATAGGTATATTATTTAATCGTAATCATTTACAACTCAACGATTTTGAATGTTTATCTTTTCTTAACTAACCCTTCTCCGTGTGCCTTATCTTCAAAACCCTTTTGTTTGAAATCATGCGAGAAAATAAGTTTTACATCATGACAAGACATATCATTTTGAACCACATATGAAAGCATGTTGGGATCGGAAGAAACAGTTCGTTTTGAACAATTCTTCATTTTCCACAATAATTTCACAATCCGAGGAGCCAAAAGTTATAATGGAGAAGTATTAATATCTATAAATCGTTACCGCATTGGTTGAGTTTCTGCAATCTGAATTAGTCTATTTTGCATGAACTTAATGCCACAAAAAGTAGACTTATTCGATTTATTATATCAAAAGCATTGTTTAAAAAAGCTGTAAACACCCAGCTTCTTATTTTTGTTAACCTTTTCCCACATACGACAAATCTGCAGCAGACGACTTTGATAATGTATACTCAAACATATGGAAAAACTCGTTAATTGTAGGTATAAACACGTAAAAAAGGTTGTAAACATTGTATCAAATGGAAAAAACTATGTGTGTATGTTCTTTCATCGAGACTCTTTCACATTCAAAACTTCTGAAGAAAACGGTTAAAACTACGTTGCAAAAAGTATTCTAGATAACATTAATTTGAGAATAATTAAGCTTATCCGACAAAAGGTTATAAATAAGAAGTAACAAAATCACATGTTTTCAGAAAACGAACAACAAAGATTAATTAAAATTACAGTTATATATATAAACTTAAATATGATTTTTATTTTTATTTATTTTTGTGTGTTTTAGTTTTTCGGCCAAAATGCCTATCTGTGTGCCTTTGATGAAATTGGTCATGTCATTGACAGGCCAATATTAATTCTTTAGATCGATACCACGCCAATATTGTTTTTTCTTATTTCAACAAATCCTTAAAACATATAAAGAATAAAAGAAATCTATGATTCTATGAATCGACAATGATTTACCTTTCCCTACATTCAGAAGCTTTCTGAAGCATTTGCTGTACACATTTTCGACCTTTTACGACGTAAGAAACATTGTGGAAAAAGAACAAATTGCCCGGGTGGTAAAAGTTCACCGTTCTATCCCTTAGAGGGGTTTTCAATTTTACATTTTCATATAGCCGAAACGTAAAATAGAAGATCCCGAGATTTGCGATCTTAGATTGTTGATATGGGCAAATAGCAAATGATACCGGTTAAAGGGAGGCAATCTGATAAATAGTGTTTTCTTCAAACAAATCCGTCCCATCTAAGGGTTGAGAAGTGACATCCCTTATATATCATTTGGCACAGCATTGTATGATTTCAGTAATAAATATAAATACTCTTATTGTACATTTATATTGGCAAACTGCAACGTATCTCGACATGGACTAAAGGTAAGACTCCTTAGATTTCATCTGCTTAAACGTATTCCATATGTCCATTGATGAAGATATTGTTTTCCTTTCACAGATTCCAATTTCTCCCTGTAACAATTATAGCTATTACAATTATGTTACCTGTCTTCAACAGAAAGACAACTATTTCATATACGACTGTAGGGAAACATAGACCTGAAACATCTGTGAGACAGAAATAGGTAAATGTGCTGTAGGAAACGGGTGTTTAAATGGATGCAAATGTTACGGCAGTAGTTTCTGATTTGCCTGCAGGTCATTATTTCAAATAATTAAATGATTTGTTTTGTCATAGTGCTCATACCGTATTGAAAATATATCACTTATCTTGATACTTTACCACTTTCATCACTATAATTAACCCGACACCGATGCCTAGTTGCATTGATATCCATAATTGACAAGAGGAAGCCATATGTACCCAATTTACAGGCATTGGTATGATAACAAACAGGGATCAATATCCAATTTCTTGCCTTGAAGATAAAGTGCTCTATCCCCTACACAAATGCGGTACAGTGTGTGTATTAAGTGACTGTAACGGTGACCATATCTCAGAATTTATATAAATGTACATGGAATCTGAGTATTCTTCTTCGTTGAAGTTGTTACCCTCGCACTGGGCAATATGGCTATTTATAGAGCACAAATAAGCCAGCAAAAATTAAGCCCTTCACACGTACCACAAATCTGAAGCAGACAATTTTGAAAACATTTATTAAAAACACAGAAACTCTGTAAATGAAAGATCAATTATTGAATAAAGTTGAAAATGTCGTGGTTAAAGGAGAATTGATAATTATGAGCAATATCTTAATTTTTCACAATGTGTACAATAGCCATCTTTAGCAGAGGCGTCAAAAGACGTCTGTTAGTGGGAAAGGGGAATCTCGGATTGGCTTGCATCTCATATGTATAAAGCTCAACATTATAATCCCTTACAATTTAAACAGTTAATCTTTGACAATTATTTAGCAAATGACTTCTCTAACCTTTTTCTTTGTGTCATTGTGCCAAACTAATATCATATTCTTCAAAGCCTACAGAACACATGGTGTAACATAGACACGTTTGAAAACACATTGGCATACCTGTAATATATCAATATATTTGGTAATATCTAATACCAGGCTACACTAGATCTAGTAGTGAGATATGGAACGCCAATACTTTCTCATATTGGTAATTTTTAAACTGTTGTGTGCAAACATCGTTATGCTGTGTGCAAACATCATTATGTTGTGTGTAAACAGCATTACGTTCTGTGCAAACAGCGTTACGTTCTGTTCAAACATCATTATGTTGCGTGCAAACTTCTTTATGTTATGTGCAAACATCGTTATGTCTTGTACAGACCTATTTTGCCCTGTGCCAGTATCTGTATGTCCTTTGCAAACGTCTTTATGTCCTGCGCAAACGTCTTTATGTTGTGTGCAAACATCGTTATGTTCTACGGAAACGTCTTTATGGTGTATGCAAACATCGTTATGTTGTGTGTAAACATCGTTATGTTCTATGGAAACGTCTTTATGTTGTGTGCAAACATCGTTATGACATGTGCAAACATCAGTATGTCCTGTACAAACATAGTTTTGCCCTGTGCCAGTATATGTCTGTCCTTTGCAAACGTCTTTATGTCCTGCGCAAACGTCTTTTTGTCCTGTGCAAACATCTTTATGTCCTGTTCAAACGTCTTCATGTTGTGTCCAAACATCGTTATGTTGTGTGCAAACATCGTTATATTGTATGGAAACGTCATTATGTTGTGTGCAAACATCGTTATGACATGTACAAACATCAATATGTCCTGTACAAACATATTTTTGCCCTGTGCCAGTATCTGTTTGTCCTTTGCAAACGTCTTTATGTCCTGCGTAAACGTCTGTATGTCCTGTGCAAGCAACTTTATGTCCTGTTCAAACGTCTTTATGTCCTGTGCGAACAACTTTATGTTCTGAACAAACCGCTGTTTGACCTGTGCAAACAACTGTATGTTCTTGCAAACAGCTGTATGTCCTGTGCAAACAGCTTTACGTCCTGCAAAAACAACATTATGTCCTGTACAACAAAAATCATGACCTGTGCAAACACCTTTACGTTTTGTGCAAACACTTTTACGTTCCGTTAAAAAAAATGTTCTTCAGACTAGAAGTATGAGAGTATATCTTTTAAACGTTTGAAAGGAAACTTATATACATTATATAGGTCAATGAGAAGATGTGCAGTGAACAATATCCCAAAACAATACCTCCCTTTTTAGCAGATTTACTAGTCTGTTTTGTTTATTTCTTATCTAAAAAGAATATCCGGAGCATGTCTCTTGAACTACTAAAGGAAACTAGGTAAAACATTAAATGTTGATAAAGGGTAATTCGAAAGTGTGAAATGTATTGCAACCATCACTTTACATTTAGTAAGCATAGTTACTGTTTATTAAAGTAAATTGTTTGTTTCCCCTCTTATCTCTCTCTCTCTCTCTCTCTCTCTCTCTCTCTCTCTCTCTCTCTCTCTCTCTCTATGTCTCTC
>JAUELF010012056.1:0-29203 GCA_031471495.1 Clinocardium nuttallii
TGTGTTTCCTGGTTTTCTCACACCAGTACTCCAGACAACAATCTTCCCAAGCAACTGGCTGCTTTTCCACATAGACTTAGCCCATTGGCGGAAGACGAATGACGCATGTCGTATTGACTTTTGTCAAACGTCGAAAAGAAAGCTGGCCGGGCTGGGATTCGAACTCACAACCCCTAGATTGATAGCCCGAATCGTTACCGACTGAGCTACCGGGGCTCGGCAGGTTGCAATTTATACTATACGAGTACGATGAGAATTTTGCGACGCCATGTTGAAATGACATCACTTTATTAGACATACTCTGTATCTACTTTATAAACGATTTATTTATCTACATTTGATATTTTGTTTATTCGTTTTGCGTCGAATTTGCAACCGAGAAAAGGGGAGATTCAGTGAATGTCAATTCGGATTTATTTATACGCAAATAAAACGCTTTCATCGGCGGATTTGGCCCACCCCTATATCGGTCGTCAGCATAAACGTTTGCGCGTCGTTTAAGTGCAGCAGACGGATTTTTAAAAACATAGTGACAAAAGAAGAAATTGATTAAAACGAGCAATTTCTCCTTTTACCACAATGCTTTCCACGTTTAGTCATATGTTATCCATTCAATTATAGAGAGTTTCAATTTTTCTGACAAAAAACGTCGTCTGCTGCATAATTGTTGTACGAGGGAAAGGGTTAATAATTAGGATAGGTACCACGAGTCTTATTGTTCGTGTCTAATTATTGAGAATATTACATTGAAAACACCGATGTTTCTAGATCTTAACGACATTGATTGCATCAGATGCATTTGAATGTCACTTTAATTGGCTTTCGTCAGTCAGTAAGAGCCAGATGAACCGTACTGTATTTTTGACATGTGTCAACTAACTGTAGATTGTATCTCAGAGTCTCATTGCAGGCTACTCAGACTTTAATATAAACGATCATTGCAAACTCACATGCAAGAATATACTTGGTTATCCTGATTAACGCTAGTCGTAAATGCCATATGGTTGGATTTCATGTTGCACCAATAATATATCTCTCATATTGCTATACTAGAGTTTCATCATGTTTTAATAATGAACAAGGGCTAAACAAATGGTATTTTAAAAAAGGATAAAAGTATAGAGTTAAAATGAATGCGGGGGGTTGAAAGTCAATAATGTCTAAAACAAATTATCAACTGTTATGTGTTAGAACATATTGCAAACACTGGTAAAGCATGATATTTAAGTCATATACCATGGTAAGTGTGTGCATGGTTGAAAATTGTTCCGATTTAAATATTTTGCAAATATTGATATTCCCAAGGAGCTTTAGTTCAGACATTTAATATTAATTGCCTACTTTCAATAATGTTAGGTTCATTCCTAATCGAAATTGAGATACGTTAACAAAATCGACATTCGACACTTTGCCACCATCACTAATCATGATCAGCCTGCACGTTGGAGGAGTCCCGTTTAAAATCTACCCTTTTCGCCATGTAATCATACGAGTACCTTGGAAGTCCCGTAAACGCCTCGGTGGTGTTGACGTAGAGCGTCCGCATCGGGTAAACAAGGTAGTCGGTTCGATCCCCAGCCGGGTCATACAAAAAAAAAGGTAGTAATTGCTGCGCTCCTTATTTAGCACATACAATCAATCTGCAGAAGGCCACTTTGAAAGCATGTTAAATTCATATTTGGAACTTCTTTATATAAAAGTTCAGATTTAGAAAAGGGGAGACAGCGTTGTTTCAAAATGAGAAGATGTTCCTCATTCCTTTTGCCACAAGGTTTTCGAAAGCTTCGAGTGTCAGCTATACGAGTTAAAGAGGTTTATTTTCGTGCAGTGGTACGATCGATATGACAAGTCGACGACTGCTTCTGCGAAAGGAAAGGTATGGTCTCCTTTTACTAATATCAGGATATAAAGTATTTGTGACTTACCCTTCCTTTTTGACCAGAGGCTCCTGAAGTCCAGGCCCCTCAGCTCGAAATAGACAATTGGTCAAGGGGATGTCCAGAGGGTTTTTGAAGGCCACCTCAATTAGTACTTTTTCTCCGACTTTACACTGCCTAGGAGCCTAATGAAAGAAATATGTAATAGTTCATGTTGCAGTAGCGAAGGTCATGAGAAACGTCAATTGTTCCAGGCTCCGGTTAGATACCATAACAGCCAGATATCGCTACTGAAATACACTTTTTGTGGCGATTGGGTTGACGCAATGCTTACAGAAACATAAACAACGAAAACAGTATATAGTCGGTTTTGAACAGCCCGTTGACCTTTTATGTCTTACTGCAAAACCAACTAACTCACTTCCGTTAAACCGCCAAATATACAGTTCCATCAGTGATGCAGAAACACGATTAATACTAATCACGTCAGTGCTACTTTAATACCGGATTGACACTTAGATGTGGGATTTATTGAGAAAATATCTAAATAGAGTTAACATATTTACATATTTTCTTTCTTCATGTTTGAGCAGAAGATAAATATCATTGCGCGTTCTATATGCCATGCAATATACTCTGAAAAGACCTACGAGGTTTACAATCATATCAGTGAAAAGTGCTTATTTCGTACCTGGTCCCGTTTTCATTATCATTGCAAAATTCCCTTTTCGTATTGAAAAGTGACACATAAAAGCAGGAAGCTGGAATTTTATCAAATCTAGAAATTCTAAGGTTCTATGAATAGCTCGCTAGACTGGTAATCGATTGTTCTTAAATCTCAATGTTATAAACGCTTTATTTTGAAGTTGTTGCAATATATGATACGATCGCCACTTTTGGCGCTTTGATTCATCAATTATAATAGTCTGTATTTTCAATAACGAAGTAACACAATTTAGACACAAATAAAATTGAATTGATGAATGACGACTGAATCGCGCACCGGAACCGAGTTTACATTTGAACCGTCCCGTAAGAAAATCAACTTTGTGGACTCTGCATAAAGTATCGACCCGGATAAGTCTAAGCATGCCGCGCAGGCTTATCCGGATAGACACTTTTCGCCTCTTGTGATTTTTCTGATTCAAAATTTATTCCTCTATACCTCTATCCCCCTGAGGCAGAATGTGTCGGCCCGGATCAGTCTGCGCGGACAGCACAGGCTGATCTGGTCGTTACATTTCGCGGATGCCATAATGTTGGTTAGCTTATTTGAGAAAGTTTAGCGGTCTTATGCGTTGGAAAATAGCGAAGCGGCAATTCGTCTTAGGCACTTATTATTTCGTAATCTGTCTGGTGATACGCAGTTAACAAAAAACATATGTCCGGGCATCCACCTCGGGTGTGGGAGGTCGTGGGTTCTATCCTGACCGGTTCATACCAAATACTTTAAAAATTGTTAGCCTGCCTACTTGACACTCAGGGTAGGATTATCACTGACTAGCCGGTGTCAGGATCAATGGACTGGTAGTACCGGTAATTTAACCAGGAAAGGTCATTATATAACTGAGAAATGTTGGAAGGGAGTAAAACCCTGAAGAAAGATATGTATGTACTCTAATATAACCACTAAACAATGGTATGTATGTATTCTAATATAACCACTGAACAATGGTATGTATGTATCTAATATAACCACTAAACAATGGTATGTATGTATCTAATATAACCACTAAACAATGGTATGTATGTACTCTAATATAACCACTAAACAATGGTATATATGTATCTAATATAACCACTAAACAATGGTATGTATGTGCACTAATATAACCACTAAACAATGGTATGTATGTATCTAATATAACCACTAAGCAATGGTATGTAAATATCTAATATAACCACTGAACAATGGTATGTATGTACTCTAATACAACCACTGAACAATGGTATGTATATACTCTAATATAACCACTGAACAATGGTATGTATATACTCTAATATAACCACTAAACAATGGTATGTATGTGCACTAATACAACCACTAAACAATGGTATGTATGTACTCTAATATAACCACTAAACAATGGTATGTATGTGCACTAATATAACCACTAATCAATGGTATGTATGTACTCTAGGATAACCCCTATAAAACTGCCTAGTCATTAGTCTGGCGTGTCTAACAAATCCCTATTAAAAGACATTATATAATGTAATGTCCTTGTTATGAAATGAAAATAATTAAGTACCTCCGTCATCAGATATGGTTTTCTCAATTTTAGCAGATCTTTTCCCATGAACTTTTCACCGGTTTCCTTTTGAGTCATAAAACACATAGAGTTTAACAGGCAATTGTCCGTAAGAAATTTGTAGTACGTGGCCGAGTCCAGTTGATTTTCGAGTGTCACCTCTGAAAGATAGACATTAAGGAAGTGGGAAAAGATAGAAATCGCTTAGAACGAAAAGTGTATCTTTTGTTCACAATTTCAAAGTTTTCATATATTGTACAAAGCATAAGAAAACGTCTACATCCGGGACATGGTTAACCCTTTCCAATATACTACATCTGCAGCAGCTGACTTTGAAAATGTTGGTGGCAAAATGAGAAATTGGTTATGATGAGCATTTGAACAATTTGTGATACATGTGTTCAAAGGTTGTCTGCTGCAGAGGCCTCAAACTGTATGATGGAAATATTTAATCTTATAAGATGCATGGGATGGTGGGATAATGGACCAATAGTTCTGAATCGAATGCTGCATACAACCTTGAATTGAGTATATATGATCGTAGACAGTGGCCGATTGCAGCAGGCTGACATTGTTCTACATTGTCAGTAAATGTTTGTTTATCAAATGTTTCAACATATTCCTACATCAAGAATGAACTAAGAGCTTAACATTTTGGTGATTCGACCATTATTCTAAAATGTCATAACAGTGTAAGTGTTAAAACTCAACTATACCTTGATTGGGTTTAAGCTGTGTATCTGGGACCGGTAACGATTTTATATGGCTACACACGATGCCAGTGTAGTACTGAGATGTGATATTAAGGTTCCCACAAAGTGTCACAGGTTTGTCTTTATTGTTCTTCAACCTAATGTTGACCTTGAAAATCTCACCAACGTATGTATCAACCGTCAGTATTTCAACCTCTATTGCCTGTAGAATGAACAAAAATGTCATAATATTATCTAAATATAAACGTTCTTTGATTGGTCTATATAATGGTGCCAACCGTCGGTATATGAACGGCTATGGCCTGTAGAATGAACAAAATGTCGTAATATTATCTAAATATAAACGTTATTTGATTGGTCTATATAACGGAGTCAATGGTCAGTATTTCAACCTCTATTGTCTGTAGAATGAACAAATCTGTCATAATATTATCGAAATATAAACGTTCTTTGATTGGTCTATATAACGGAGTCAACCGTCAGTATTTCAACTTCTACTGCCTGTAGAATGAACAGAAATGTCATAATATTATCTAAATATAAACGTTATTTGAATGGTCCATCTCACGGTGTTAACCGTCAGTATATGAACATCTATGGTTTAGAATGAGCAAACGTTTCATACTATTATAAACAAAAGACGATATTTGATTGGTCCATCTAACGATCAACAAACTGAAATAAATTTAATATGAATACTATAAGAAAATGCATTGGAACGCGTGCTTATGACGTTAAGTGCAAAGTAAATTATGCAACGAAAAATACGTTACGTAGTCCTGCTCAATTTCGAGCATAATGTTGGTACAATTTCTATATTGATGGCTTTAAATATGCTGAACTCAAGACTATAGATAGTATAGTCAAAGTTTTAAAACTGGTTATAAATTGTCTTGAAGGTCTAGAATCGTATTTCTGGGATAAAATTAGAGTATTACTTTCACTTTTCAATACAATACACATCATAATATTCACCATGTTTGCTTCATTTTACCCAGTAAGCCACATTTTGTACATATTCATGACTTTCAATTGACTGTTTTTCAATATTAACTGCGAAATATTTTGAACTTTTTATTACTTACTTGTTGTCACTTTTATCATGTTTTCAGAATTTAACATTTCAAATTGTTGACATCCATCTAGATTTCAGCAGATTTAAAGGTGTTTAACACACATATATATATGTTGTTTTTTTCAAAGTTGAAAACTCATTGAGAAACGAGTATTTGTCCATTATGTTTCAAGTTTATTCAAATTCCACCAGAAGGTCATAGACCCACGGTATGTGGTAATTAAAACATACAATAGAGAAACATACTAAATGAAACATTAAAACAGATGTATATTCATATGCTCACATGTACATTTTCATTCAAGCAATTCGTTGCATATACACGCTTGTTTATATGTACCTAAGTACATACACGTATACACGCTTGTTTATATGTACCTAAATACATACACGTATACACGCTTGTTTATATGTACCTAAATACATACACGTAAATACGCTTGTTTATATGTACCTAAATACATACACGTATACACGCTTGTTTATATGTACCTAAATACATACACGTGTACACGTTTGTACACATATGCATGCTTCTCATACGCAAGCATGACACGATCTGCAAATTAAATTATGATATAAGGACATATACAAGCAAATATTAACCCTTTACCTCATATAGACGCTTTCTGGCGCCAAAACGTGCAATTTCTCCTTTTTACCACAAAGTTTTCAACTTTTAGTCATAGGTCATCCATTTAATTGTAGAAATGTTCTATTTTTTGACAAAAACTGTTCAAATTCTTCTTCTGCAGAATTGTCATATGAAAGGGTTAAGCATAGCTACAGTTATGATAGGACACTTTACATGAGAAAATGTAATCATGTGTACCATATTGTAGCACACATAAAGAGTTTACATTTTGTATTGCTTGAGCCCCGGTGGCTCAGTCGGTAGCGACGCGGGCTGTCAATCCAGGGGTTGTGAGTCCGAATCCCGGCTCGGCCATCTTTCTTTCCGACGTTTGACAAAAGTCAACGCGACATGCGTCATTTGTCTTTCTCCAAAGGGCTAAGTCTATGGGAAAGAGCAGCCAGTTGCTTGGGAATATTGTAGTGTGGATAACTGGTATGAGAAAACCAGGAAACACATGAGTAGGTGAACTGGCCACCGTGATATGACTGAGAACATGTTAAAAACGGCGTTAAACCCTAATCAATAAATCAATCAATTGCTCGATAAGATCGATCACCTTTATCACGTGTGAATTCTTACATTTTAATTGATGATAATGTAGGACTGGTGGCAATTCAGTGATGACAAGAGAGATCCCGTAAGGTTAATATTAGTTCGATACATTAAATTTGTTACAACTTGCTTTACATCGGGGATGAAATCAAAGCGATGAGGAGTATTTCTTGCATCAACGTAAGTGTGAAACTGTTTGTATATGAGCCGTCCCGTGAGAAAACCAACATAATGGCATCTGCGTAATGTATCGACCAGAACATTCTCCGCTGTCCGCGTAGACTGATCCGGGCCAACCTATTTCGCCTTAGGGGGGGGGTTAGAGGTATAGAGTAATGATTTCTGAAACAGAATTTCAACAAGAGGCGAAACGTGTATATCCGGGTAAGTCTTTGCGGATGCTTAGGCTGATTCGGGGCTATACTTTACGCAGAGACCACACTGTTGGTGTTGGTTTTCTCGCGAGACGGTTCAATTATACATAACCAACAGCAGATGTTTTTCCCCATTAGTAAAATACCAGTTCGAACTCACACCCCTAGATTGACAGTCATCGTCGGTAGAGCTACCTCAATATTAAATAAGATTTACAAATCACAAGCCTTTGATTAATTTTCGAAAAGTCATCAATTATGGTGTTGACGTGTATTTCATCGATAACTATGTTGAAAGGATCAAGTATTTCCTGATTGAAATTACCAATAAAATTTAGAACAGAACAGAACGTTTATCTTGACGTATATACAAAGTACATGGTCATTGACAAACACAGATACTATACACTATCGGCATCAAATAGTCTTTGTTAACCCATTCCATCATACGACAATTCTGCAGCAGACAACTTTGAACATATTTTGTCAAAAAATGGAAAATCTCTATAATTGGATGGATAACATATGGCTAAAAGTGGAAAACATTGTGGCAAAAGGAGAAATTGCACGTTTTGTGCAATTTTTTCTTTTGTCACTATGTTTTCAAAAAGCCGTGTGCTGTAAAGGCGTCAGAAAGCGTCTATATGAGGCAAATGGTTAAAGACCAGACCCTTTCAATAATAAGCTTTAAACAATAGAAAGAACATGTGAGAAGAGAAAGTTGTAAAGGTTGCTCATTTTTGTTTTCAAGTACGTTTTATACATTTCAAGTATTTTGATACTGACCTTTGGTTTATTCCAATCAATCTCGGCTTCCCTTTGTCTCTTGGAACTGTCTGCATGCAGGTTAGCTTTCTTGGCAGCTGCCCAGTTTTCCTTGGTACCTAAAATTTAAAACATGCGTCCTGCGATTTTGGGTCATGTTGCGCATGCGTAATGTGATGATGCAAATAAGAGTGTATATGCGCAGAGTCTCACCAGCATCTTCATTTTCCGCTGGGTGAAATACAGCCAAACTTGTGAAAGCGGTCACCTCTATTAAGCAGACAACATGTTTTTATCAGCCACTTGAAGATTAACCAAAACAACATTTTCTTCTTTATTTTACTTGAATTAAGCATCCCCCTGTGTTCAGTAGCCATACTTTGACTCGTATCTATTTGGTGTGGCACGTTTCACTGTATAGACACACATGTACATACATTTTCTCAAGACATAACATTAATTGATTAATTGAATCATTAACCCTTTCCCTCATTAGATAATTATGCAGCAGACCACTTTGAACATATTTTGTCAAGAAATAGAAAATCTCTATAATTGAATGGATAACCAATGATTTAAAGTGAAAAACATTGTAGCAAAAGGTGGAATTGCTCGTCTTAAGCAATTTATTCTTTTGTCACTATATTTGCAAAAAGCCGTCTACTGCAGATATGTCAGAAAGCGTATATATGAGGGAAATGGTTAAGACCTTTCATCACTATTTAAGTCATATTACGACGGCCAAACCACTTTTCCTTGTTTCCCGGATTATTCACGCCAATAATACAAGTGAAGCCCAATTAAGTATACAGCACTGTAACTTTAAATAATGCCAAATCAAAAATGAAACGATATCTCCAATCGATTGTCTCGGAAGAATCGTATATTGAGCCGTCTCGCGAGACAAACCAACTTTGTGGAAAATATCGACCCGGATCAGCCTAAGCCTACCGCACAGGCTCATATGTTTTTTCTGTTTCGTGAATCGTTACTCTATCAGCCTTAGACATACTTTACCTTTATCCCTCGGAGACGGGATGTGTCGGTCCGGATCAGTCTGCGCGGATAGCGCAGGCTGATCTGGTCGATACATTACGCAGATGCCATAATGTTGGTTTTCTCGAGGGGCGGCTATTTTGTATTCCAAACTATAGATGCCGTCTCCGTAGCAAATGGTTAGAGCGGTTGCCTTTGGAGCGGGAGTTCATTGTTGCGAAATACTGTCAGCCACGGTCTGACCCTCGCTTTTACCGGCGCCACAAACAAACGAGCATACTATTTATAATCTGCAAAACAGGATATGTATGCATTATACTTGTTACGTAAATGACTGTTTGTAATGCGTGTACGTAGATTGTCTACATTCTTTTCTTTGTCTTTTTGTAATGTTTTCTTTTTTCATTTTCTTCCAAATCCAACCATGGATAACCTTCCACCTGTATTGTTGTTTGTTTGTATTTCTGTTAATTATGAACAATTGTACACGTACTTACAATATCTCCTACATAGGTGGCAATAAAGGAATTGTATTGTATTGTATTGTAACACAATATAAACTCAGACACCTGTCCACATACCTTCGCGATACTTATACTGGAGAGTAATGTCTTCCCTTTCTTTACTTCCTACAGCTTTGGTGGCAATAAGTCTACCAATCCTGAAATAAATGTTATGTATATATGTGGAGCTCTCTATATAAGGGGAATTTAATATGACCAATATACTTATTTGACTCTCAAATCCTATGTTGTTGGTACGCAAAAGAAACGCGACACTGATAATGCCTTTGCCTCAAACGCAATAATTTCAAAGTAATTTTAATAAAGAATGAAAACCAATTTATGCTTCCTTTATATATTTCGAAAAGGCCTTTGACTCTGTTATCCGAACATTAGTGTATAATGTTCTACTTACAAATGGTATCAGAGTTAATGAATTCAGAGCTATAAACTATATTTATTATTGTATAATGTTCTACTTACAAATGGTATCGGAGTTAATTAATTCAGAGCTATAAACTATATTTCTTAGTGTGTAAAGGCCTGCGTTGACGGTATAAGCGACGTTTCCTCGAGCACAGTCGGTCTCAAACAGGGATGACCTTAAAGCCCTGATTCATTTTCAGTATTTATTAACAAACTATATGCTATAATGAAAACCAGTTTCCACTTTTTCCAGAATTAACTGAGATAGTTATGCTTATGTTTGCAGTCGACACATGGTTTATCTCTGGCACTGTCATTGTTCTGCAAAACGAATTGAACATTTCACATGCTTTTCACAGATTACAGGCCAACCTAAATAAAACAACAATTGAAGTCTTAAAAAACATCGGGGACAATTTTCAAACAAACAAAAGCTTATATGTAATAGAACATCATTCGAAAGTGTCCAAAGGTTTTCATATGAGGGCGGGACTACTAATACGTATTATTAGTGACAGTACGAGGGTATAGATTTCACAAATAAAATGCTAGTTTCTCCACTTGCGAAATTGTTTTCAACGTCATTCAATACGTGTTCTTCCATTTTTAGAGTGTCTCCATATTGTAAATGTTTCCAAAGTTGTCTGTTGCAGATTCAGTGTATGTGGGGAAGGGTTAAAACATGTTTAAGCGTGACAATAAAACACTGCCATACCAGCATGTATCCCGAAAAAGCTCGTGCGTGTCGCCATCAGGACTAACTACCCAGTATACGACATCAGCATTAACTTCACCGAACAAAAACTGTCCGTCATACGGAAGGTGTACTTCGCCGTGCTTGACAGCTTTTAGTGGCGTGGGACCCATACACATCTTTCCTATTAAAAAAAGATCATCATTCTTAATGAACTCGGCGATTTCCGAATGAGATAATTAGTGATCGGTTTTGTTCGTGGACCGGAAATAACCGACAAATCCACGGATTGCGACTTCAAGCGTAATTTGGCGATTCATTATACTGTTAAACAGTTAATGGATACCGACCTCGTTCAGAATACCTGTACTCACCAGGGGTTTTCTTAATACTGTTACAAGACAAGAACAGTTGTGATCTGCATATGTATTAGACAATGTAAAATTACTAAAAACATATAAAATCAAACATTTTCAGATCATCTACGTGTTTACAATGAATTGTCAAAATGTCAATGCATTCTGGTGAAGGTACACTCATATCTAAGCAGACACATGTGTTTATGTGACTATTTGTTAATCAGTCTTTGACACACTTTGACCTATATATAAACAATTCCATTCAAAGACATATTAGCCTTGCATTATGCCTGAATTCGACAGTGTTAATTAATTCATATCGATGTGTTGAACCGTTCCTGCCTGCAGACTCTTGTTGACACTTCTGAAGCAGACGACATTTGACAAAGTCGTGTCCTGGTTGTATACTTGTGGTACACGCTACTTAGGATGGGTTCCAGTACACAAACGATTAACATACCGTTCAAGGGAATTTCTTTTTTCGCTGAATGTATTTAGTTAGAAATATTGTCGCAAAATGAATGATCGCTCATTATAAGCAGTTTACATAAATTATCGTTTTTTGTCACATTGCTTTTAAACGTCGTCTGCATGCTTATATTGGAAAGGTAAAACATCCTACCATCACTGCTCTCCTGGGGTGTAGCGTCGATTGCTTGCCATCCGTCATAACCAGCCGGTAAGTCAGGCCTCTTCATCCAAACATCATTCCACATATGAAAATCCCTAAAATAGACATAAAAAATAAGCATGAAAATCCCTAAAATAGAATACAACATCAGCATGAAAATGCCTTAAATGGACATACACCATCAGCATGGAAATACCTACAATAGACATACAACATCAGCATGAAAATTACTACAATAGACATACAACATCAGTATGACAATCTCTACAATAGACATACACCATCAGCATGGAAATACTATCAATAGACATACAACATCAGCATGGAAATTCCTACAATAGACATACAACATCAGCATGGAAATCCCTACAATAGACATACAACATCGGCATTAAAATTACTACAATATAATACAATATCAGCATGAAAATCCCTACAATAGACATACAACACAAGCATGGAAATTACTACAATAGACATACAACATCAGCATGGAAATTACTACAATAGACATACACCATCAGCATGGAAATACTATCAATAGACATACAACATCAGCATGGAAATACTATCAATAGACATACAACATCAGCATGGAAATCCCTACAATAGACATACAACATCAGCATGGAAATTGATACAATAGACATACAACATCAGCATGGAAATCCCTACAATAGACATACAACATCAGCATGGAAATCTCTACAATAGACATACACCATCAGCATGGACATACCTACAATAGACATACAACATCAGCATGGAAATTGCTACAATAGACATACAACATCAGCATGGAAATCCCTACAATAGACATACAACATCAGCATGGAAAGTACTACAATATAATACAACATCAGCATGAAAGTCCCTATAATAGACATACAACACCAGCATTGAAATTACTCCAATAGAATACAATATCAGCATGAATATCCCTACAATAGACATACAACATCAGCATGGAAATTGCTACAATAGACATACAACATCAGCATGACAATTACTACAAAAGACATACAACATCGGCATTGCAATTACTACAACAGAATACAATATCAGCATGACAATCCCTACAATAGACATACAATATCAGCATGAAAATCCCTACAATAGACATACAACATCAGCATGGAAATCCCTACAATAGACATACAACCCCAGCATTGAAATTACTACAATAGAATACAATATCAGCATGAATGTCCCTACAATAGACATACAACACCATCATGGCAATTACTACAATAGAAAACAATATCAGCATGAAAATCCCTACAATAGAAATACAACCCCAGCACTGAAATTATTACAATATAAAATAATATCAGCATGAAAATCCCTACAATAGACATACAACACCAGCATTGAATTACTACAATATAAAACAATATCAGCATAAATATCCCTACAATAGACATACAACACCAGCATGGAAATTACTACAATATAATACAATATCAGCATGAAAATCCCTACAATAGACATACAACACCAACATGGAAATTACTTCAATAGACATACACGACCGGCATTGAAATTACTACAATAGACATACAACACCAGCATGGAAATTACTACAATAGACATACAACACCAGCATTGGAATTACTTCAATAGACATACAACATCAGCATGGAAATTACTACAATAGACATACAATATCAGCATGAAAATCCCTACAATAGACATACAACATCAGCATTGAAATTGCTACAATAGACATACAACACCAGCATTGAAATTACTACAATATAATTCAATATCAGCATGGAAATTACTACAATAGACATACAACATCAGCATGGAAATACTATCAATAGACATACAACATCAGCATGGAAATCCCTACAATAGACAGTGTATACACCACCAGCATTGGAATTACTACAATAGACATACAACATCAGCATGGAAATTAATACAATAGACATACAATATCAGCATGAAAATCCCTACAATAGACATATATAGATATACAAAACAGCATGGATATTCCTACAAAAGTTATAAAACATCAGAATAGAAATTCCTACAATAGACATACAGTAACATATATCTACAATCACTGACACTACTAAAGTACACATGTTTTATATGTTTTTTATTCTCGTACCGTCTTTTACGTACCTAAAGTTTGTATGCTCATTTTCAAAACTGAAAGTGTGGTAATGGGTCATTAGCATATCTACACACGACAATAATGAGGATGGGTTTCTCCTACAATGATCCACAGTTTCTTTGACAATAAGGGTAATAAATACAACTATTTTCGAATAGAACGATAGAGCCGGTATATGGATGTCATACACTATCCAATAACCCTTTTCCATATACAATAATTAGTTAGCAGGCGACTTTGAAAACATCTAGATGGATTTCTAAAGCATCTATAAATAAACATTATACCATTGAATCAAGTTAAAGAGACATTGCTGCACAAAAGGTGAAAATGGGTTTGATCTTATCCACAATTATTTCAATAGTCGTCTGATATAAATGCGTGAAAACGTGCTTGTATGTTGAAAGGCTTGAAGTAAAGATAGTTACGTACCAAATGGAGTCCGAATCGCATGACTCCGTTCCGTCGAGATAAATACTCTTGTCTATTTGAAGGTTCATGTCCGTGTCATGGGCGGAATGAAAGTTCGTGATACTTCTTGCTGGGATACCAATGGCGCGACACACTGAAATGAAGGTTCGTTTTGAGTAACTGCTGTTTCTAATTAAAAGCTTTTTAATTGCTTTATCATATATCATAATCCTAAATATCATATCAAGATGTCCGTATATCACGTTGTACTCACTTGCATGTCAAGTGACACGCCTAGAGAACGCCAGCCCACCCATATTGATATGTAGTGTCACTCCTAACTCACTCATATTGATTACCGTAGCTAACCCAGACAGAAAAGCGATGACAAAACGTATTTGCTCCCAAACCTACTGCCAGGGATATCCCCCAAATGATAACATTTACAATATATCCAATAGTACTCACAAGTCGTTAAAACCCCGGAAAATGCCGAACATTGGCCGTACTTCACAGGTGTCGCATTGCCATCATCCTTTGTCGAGTCCATGTATTCCTGGAGAATTGGTACAGATGAAGTCCATGTTTGAGGGCTAGTACCACCCTCGTAATTATCAGACCAAAGACTGCACAGAACACCGTCATCATCATTGGCGTTTACCTGAAACGATTCAAGGTTGGTTTGTTTGGGTACCCACCAGTAAATAATAGTCATTCAAGTATGACTCAATTAAAATTATTATTTGTGCAACTTCGTTTGAAAGAGTTTATGTTTGGAAATCCTGGTCATGTTATATACATGCTATATATCATTTATTGGTGACGAACCTACAGTTCAAAATAAGTACTATTAATAAATCGAGTTAATTGTCGAACCTTTTAATTCATAGTTATCTCCCTTTATTACAACACAGTTGATACCACGTGGTTTACACTTCCGCTGTAACTCACAGTTCTTTAAGCTAGATTGACAAGTGGAAAACACGTATATAAATGAATTTAGGATGCCTTACTAGGGCGGATAGTTTCCTTGTTACACTGGTAGGATTCCCACGTGATGTGTCTGGCATGAAAGCTCGCTTTTCCAAAAGATACATCGCACAATCCAAGACAGGCTTCTCAAACTAAAATATGAAATTAAGTAAAACAGTAATGGTCATGTTGTTAAAAAGGTTTATCTTGTTGATTCATGTAAGTCTGATAATGTTTTCTAGGCTTTTTGTGAAAAGTGCAAATCTAACCCACATTCAGCGCAAAGGATAACAAGGAAATGTTGGTTGACGTTAGAGACCATTCTTTAAACATGTTTTAACCGCCTCGGTGAAGTAGTGGTAGAGCGTCTGCCTCGGGTGAGGGTAGTATCCCTGGCCGCGATTAAAAAAAACTTTAAAATGGTAATCATAGTTTTCCCTCACAATGTTTTATAAAATGGATCACAAAGTAAATACATAAGCATGACTCCATCTGGTACTGCCAGTTTTGTTCAGACATTCGAATGTCAGATTAGGTAATAATGGGAAATCGGATCAAATGACTTTAAACATCGCACATGCTTATGCTCTATAATATAGCATTAATGTGGTATCGTTATTACACAATGATGATGATGATAATACTGTTAGTAGAAATATTTCACTTATCAAGGTACTATAACAATAAAGCCCACATGTTTACCTGTCCAAATACCCATTCCTCTCCGCGCTTATCGTTCAAGGATCTGAATAGTACCCCTACTTCGTTGAGGACGTATTCATTGAGATGTTTCTCGTCAGGCATGAATACAGAATCGTCTATAATACAAAATACATGTTCATAGAAGATCATAAATGTAACAAAATTAGATCCGTCGTACTGGTTATTATCGAACGAAATTCCTATTTGTACACCAATGTCAACATTAGTTCAGTTATATAGTTCGGCTATATTACGGTTATTCATGATTCCTGTGTAACTAAAGAAGTCCTACTAGATTGCTTTGTACAAGATCTCCCCCATCCTGACTGCGACGGGCGGGATCAAACCCGCGCGCCTAGTTTAAAATCAACCAAAGTAACCGGGGAGAGACGTAATTAAGTTTCAGAACTTGTGGCTCGACCCTTTTGCTTCATATGTAATCTCTAATGTTGTTATACCATGTGATTTATTTGACAATAAAATATGTTTAAACTAACCAAAGTAACCAATCGGCCAAGACGGATTCCGTCCAAAATTCCTGGCAAGGTGGTGAGAATTATACATTACATTGTAATTTATGTATGTAATATGTGTTCATTTTATTCATCTAACCCGTTTTGTGTTTAACGTCTCAATTAAACAGAGTATAACTTTATTTATCTGTTCACTCTTACAACTTTCTTGGAAAGAGAAAATTGGCTAAAAATGAAACGAAATCAAATACTGGTTCCACTGTTGTTCTTTTTCTTCGAATGTGTATTACAAAACCTGCAACCAACATCTGGTCAACACAATTGAACATCTCGAAAACAGAAAGTTAAAACAATGTGGCTGGCACATGGAAAAAATACTCACTACGTTTTCAAATATCATCTGGACAAGATGTGTTTGTTTTATTGTTTGTGTCACGGCGTTTCAACAATATAAACGTCATATCAGATGACAGTTTAGTTAAGCATGTTCTCTGTGTTAACAAACCAGTAAAGACTAGGAATTTACCAAAGGGCATTCCACCATGGTCCTCTGCGACTGGGAATCGAACCCGGAGAGCGTATGCATGTTGGAAAGGATAAAGGTATATTCGATATCTTACCTTTGCACCATGGGTTAAAGAGAACGAAGAACGGGAAATCATGCTTGTATCGAAAGACGGTAATGTCGTCTCCATCTTGAATAACTAGATCAATCTTAAGTTGCCATCTTCCAACAAAACACGTCGGCGGAGTCAAGACCTTTACACCAAGCACTTTACTGTTCTTTTGTTCCAGTTGCAATCCCCAGTTGTAAACATTCACTTGATTCGATTTGATTCTAAACTCAATGTCAGTTTTCTTTGACTTCTTTGGGGTTTTACCTGTCGAACATTTAAATCTAACTACTTGACACTATTCACACATATCGTGTCATAAATACGCCAGATCTCTAAAAGTTATACCACTCAGTTCGTTCGTGTTTGATGATTCGTGTGAAACTATTGGCAATGCGTCAAGTTGGAAGGACAAAAAGCAATATTAGTATAATATATAAATCCATAAGAAATAAGGGTACCAACTCCAATTCAGACTGGCTATCATGAGAAGTAATGGCCAAAATGGTCTTATCCGGACTTCAGTGTACACATATACCAATCGATTCTGATCCATGTGTAAGCTATGCTTTGGACAATTTAGCATACCAATGAGGGCGTCGACCAAACATATATCTGATTGAGTACAGTGGATTGTTTAAACGATTATTTGGTGTTTTACGATTTATTTTTTTGTAACAAGTTTTCACTTATATCAAGGCGTTTCCTGTGTAAGTTGTCATTACTACTGATCCATTTATCCTTACACCAGTCAGTCAGTCGTGATGATGAACATGCAACCCTGAGCTCCAAGGAGGACATCCATTACTACCATTATAAAAGCATTTTACATGGTAACAGATACAAGTTTGCCTTTATGAACAATAGAGATTCAGATCTGCACTGTTTACATCAGGTTGTTATAGTATCCTAGTAACTTGTATAAATAAAGCATATGAACAATACTATCCAAAAAACCTACACTAATTCGGAAATTACAACTTGTACCTTTTCGCATGCAAGGGCTTATATCGAGATGGGTTTAAACATGTATGAACATGTCTGTTATTTTTATATGTGGCTTTGAAAGTCTGATGTGTGGAGCACTGGTGTCAGTAAGACATGAATATGTACATGAATGGGTACATGAATGGGGACCTGGGTAGTCGAACAAGCCGCCGTCCTATGACTTCAAAATAAAAATGTTGCAAATTATTTAACTGTTATCAATCAATCAATCACTTTAAAGTACTATTTAAAACAAATTACACTTTCAGAACATTATAACATAAACTATATTACAGCAAAGCTGTGTTCTGTCCGGATGTTGGCAGTTAATTCAATGCAATAGTGTTTGGTTTATTTGTTTAATTCGTTCTGACACCAGTGCTCCACACATCAGACTTTCAAAGCCACTTGTTAATTCCATATTTAGACGTCTAGCTCATTGTTGGAAAACGAAACCAGACAAGAGGAGCGTCATTCGTCTTCCACCAATGTGCTTTTAATTTGAGCTACTGCAAATATATGTTTTATAATGTTCCTGTTCTGACACCACACTTCTAAATGTGTTCGATGAAAACCGGTCACGGTTAGATACATGTCGCACATTGTTTTATATTAAAACTAAGACGCCTCAAGATAACGCATACTCGACTGATCCTCCTCTTTACACAGATGCTTGCTAGACGCGACTTAGATATTTCTTCGGTGCTCAGTCGGGATCATGTTACTTTTGTCGAGAAGTACTACACGGACATACTTACCAAATGAGAATATGATTCTGAGATCTTGCTTCTGCAGGTCAATCTCTCTGTTGAACTCTACATCTAGTTCAAACGGTTGGCCACGCCTTACAGCAAAGTAATCGGCACCAAATTCGTCCGTATGGTGGGCTTTACTGTTTCGGTCTTGCTTTACGTCAACATTTGCTACTCTTACATCATCGGCTAGAACATAGACATATCCAAGATAAAGTGAATCCCATAATAAGCAGCTTTTTTATATTGGATTTTTCCACACACAAGGCACGAAGACTTGTAAAATATTTATGCAGAACGCAGACGTCAATCATGATAAATAACCCTATCCCTCATACGACAATTCTTCAGCGAATGACTTTGAACATATTTTGTCAAAACAAAACAATCTCTATCATTAAATGGATGACTTATGATTAAAAGTGGAACACATTCTGACGAAACGTGCAATTTCTTCTATTGTCACTATGTTTTCAAAATTCCGTCTGCTGCAGAGGCGTCAGAAAGCGTCTATATGAGGGGAAGGGTTAAAGCTGAGGGCTGGTTTCGCCATCGATGTAAAATCAATAAAAGGTTTGATCTAACAATGCATTTGGATTTGTTGCCTTAGTTCATGGTAGATTTGAGTTACTTACAGGAACTATGTTGACTGTACGAAGACTATTTACCAGAAGCCAAATTCGAGTCGAACCTGAAGTCAGTGAAACTTGATAACAAGCCATTCGAAATGCGACAGTATGTATAAAAAGTTTCATTATTGAAAACATTTAAAATTGTGTGATTATTCTTGTCAGTCTTAAAAGTTATAATATATGAATATTAAAAAATAGTAGAACTAACATGATAATGGTGCAGTAACGTAAAACGGCGGATGTGTATTTTGATCTTCGGAAGATGGGATTATAGGCATCTCTCTCGCTCGACCTTTGATCTCGCGAGACATAAATTTATCCACACTGCTCATGGTAGTATACACATCAACATATCGCTTCTGAAACATTATGTTCGCTGTAAATTTTCTTATATATAATGAAAAACGCTTAACAATGCATATGCCGTAGAAGTTGCAGCCTTTCAGCCTTCGTCATCGGCTTTATAGTTACATAATATATATTTAAGTTTGTTACGTATAATGAAGTTATCTATAATTGTCAGAGTTATTACAAAGAGCCGAATCCTTCCAGTATTCAAAGTACTTCCTGATATCTGCTTTTGCCGCTGGTGACGGTTCGGGATGCCTGCCTGTCAATGGTTTACATGTACCCAAGCTTGCCATTTTTTCTGAAAGAATAAGTACGATGACAATATAGTTCCTGTTTTAACTTTAACCCTATTTACTCGTGCAATTAATATGAGGCAAACCATTTAAAAGACGCTTCTAGACAAAATATGGAAAATCTATTTCATTAGAATAATAATTATTGAATGTATTTATATACTGTATTGCAGATGGCGAAGTTGCTCATAATGAGATAAGAAGTCATAAACGCATATAATGCTTAGATATGATTTCAGTTTTAGTATTTCCATTTTCATTATTGTGTTTTTATTTATATATTGCAGGCCTATGTTGTGTTGCGTCATGCCAAGAACGTTGGGGTCAATGCAGTTTGTCCATTTCTCTCAAACAGAAATGTTAACGGTGTATTTATATACGTTCGACTGACATATTGCAGCGTATTTGTACAGCTTCATCAACAGCCAAAACTGTTTGTTATTAACATAACAATCCGAATATCATCTACAAGTCATTTCACCTGTAATAGCCTTATCCTGTTTATTGCAAAATTAATTAAGTGTTCATTAGCAAACGGTTTCGGACAAATTCTATACATTTGTATATCTAACATGCAACATTTATCGGTTTGAAATTTCATTATATTTTTTAAAAAAGGGATGCAATTTCATTGACTATGAACATTGCTTACGTTTGCACGATCTTAAGGTATGAGGAACCCTCTAAAGTTGAAAATATTTTTGGTTTTTGGCCTGGGGTTTTAGCCCCTGGTCATAGTATTATAACCATTTCTTCGGAGTTGGCAGCCTGCCAATTGCTGTTAGCACCGATTAACGAAGGGTGAGACTGCGTGAGAAAAATAGTTCATCGTGCATTTAAAAGGTTAAAATCTCCCAAAGGTTGTTAGAACATCAGTAAGAAGTTAGTACTCCAATATAAGTTTTAACAAATGCTTTAACAAATAATGCGCCGAGAGGTTAACTATGGAAGCTTATTAACATTCGCGAAGTAGAACGGAGAAGAACAAAGAAAAGTCGCGTGAAAATGCGGTGGTGGATTAAACTGGGGGCTCATGCGACGAAATATGTTAATGTTTATACTTGTGAGCTCTTGCACTCAGGTGAGCGTTATAGGGCTTCTACTTTGCGAATGCAAATTTCATAATAGTTACTTTGCAGTGGCGTATTCACCTGGGGGCCCATAGGGTTCGTGTGAAGAAATGTGTGAGCTCTTGCACTGAGTTGAGTGTTATAGGGCTCCTACTTTGCGAATGCAAGTTTCATGATATTAACTATGTTTGATATGAGCTATTAAGATCTTAACAATAACTATATAAATATAAGCTGCAATTGTTTTTTCTTTTCACATTCCCCCCTTCGTCCTCCAGCCCCCAGGCCTGCAGCACTATAGTTCTTTGATTTAGAACTAGTATTGGCAATTGTGCATTTGAGCCGTCTCGCGACGCCATGTTGCACAGGCTAACCCGGACATACACGTTTTGCCTCCTGTGGATTTTTGTTTCAGGAATCATACCTTTATTTCCCTGAGACAGAATGTGTCGGCCTGGATCAGTCTGTGCGGACAGCGTATGCTGATCTGGTCGATACATTACGCAGATAACATTGTGGATTATGTTTATGACAAAATTGTGCTTATGTAACATAACAATAATAATAACATTGTGTTTTCATTATGTTGTAATAGAAAGATATGTCGCAATAGTTCTATAAACACTATTTATCAAACTATAACATTTTTACGGACATTGTTCTTATCAATCACATGTTAAACATGCTGTTAGTATATAATCAACATAACCATCATATTATAGAATGGAATTTCATTGGGATTTTTGAGATATCTCTCATCTATACAATTGTTCCCGTCGGATATCGGCATATTATGAACAGCACAATAACAAATATAACCTATCCTCACTTCTGGATTAACAATAGAAACATAACATATATTCGTTTGAAAGACTATAAGTTTGGCCTTTCTTTACAATAAGACAGTAACATGAATTCCTAAAGTTCGCCACGCAAGTTCTGAATTTTACAAACATCAATTAAGCATAATTATGATTTTTTCAAACAATTGTGTTTATACCCTCGGTAAACGATGCGTATAGCTATGAATACAAGTTAACGGTTTTCTTTTTCTACACTTTGGGTTTCCCATATATGTCCAAAACCGTAACTTTACAAACGTTACCAAATTTGAATATCCAATGCTGTCATTATCCCTTTACATGTTGTAACACAATTTTTTCAAAACTTACTATTTGGCAATTAAGTAACTACTCGGACCCAATATTTAATCACTTTTCTAGATTACCTAATGTGAACTAGGTATCTACCTTTTTAACTTAAAATTGACAGATTGCAGTTTGTATCAAAAGCTTTTAAAAAAGCTTCTAGTGATATTCCATTATCGTACCAATGTTTTCTTTTGATAATTTTCCCCGTGTTTAAATACTACGTTTTGTGTTTTACTTGTGTTGACCTTTAATCTGTAATTAACGCAACAATCATGTAAATGTTTAAATAGTTTGCAGCATACATTGAACTCGACAATTCCGGGTCACTTTTGGAAAAACAATTTAGTTTTCGAGAATGAAACAGTATTTTGACAATATGATTATCAAGTCATATTTCCATTTAGCTTGGCTAGTTTCACTTCGAGTTCGGTAGTTGTCATTTCAAGTACGGATGTCGTAATCTCTAAACGCTTGACTGCATCGATTCCCGCGAAAGTAAAATCTCAATATTTGTGTTTACCTGTTACAGCGAACATTGCTGATTGTAGCCATAATTTTAGTTATACATGTTATTTGCGCATACATGTGTAAGCTATTTACCACTGAATAAGATTCATAATATTGATTGACTTGCCAAGTTGTTTATGCCAAACTAGCAAATAATTTGACCTAATTCACATACGACACTTTCGGGTCAGCCAAAGGGAATTTCTCAAAATTATCAATTTATTAGTAAAACTATTTTGGTAACTTTTTAAGAATAATTTGATGCTTACAGTGATAAATCAATGTTAAAATGTGTTATTTGAAATTAAGATTTGTTTGTCAAATATGACTTATAAGTGCAAATTTGTTCGTGTAAAGTTGGCCAATCACTGTTCTGTTTATGCAATAGGTAATATTAAGTGATATTTTATAGTTCTTTCTTTTTTAATGATAAAATGTGAAATAAATATCTTGTTATTAAAAAACAGCTGCTTTGCTGAATATAACATTGTTTGAAATTACCCCTGATACAGAAATAAATATTGTCACATGACCCGGAAATGGCAAGATCGACCAAAACCTGTCAAATTTACAGCTTGAAATTGCAGACACTGAAGAAACATTTTGACAAATTTATATTATTGTTGAATTATATCATGGTTGGGAGGAAGTATTTGTTAAACGCTTTATGTTGTTTTGTTTCTCTCAATTTTCCTTTCAAAGAGACCAAATATTCTTTAATTTGGTAACTGTCGAGTTAACTGTAAAACATTCAGTTAAATCTGAAAAAGCTAGATTCGTAATAAATAACGAATATATCCACAAGGCTTAAAGGACTTCCCTGTTTGAGACCGACTGGGCACGAGAAAACGTCATTTATGTCATTTTTCTCTTTTAACGCAGGCTTTTGAACTATAATAAATATACTATATAACCTAAGATAGATATTTTAAATCATTCTGCTTTGAACCTCGAAGTCAGGTAAAGTTAGATCTTAAGAGTCATAACACACTTGGGTTTTATAGAAAAAGAGGGCCATGGTGTTCTTGCTCGTTCATCTGAGTTATGCAATGTTATTTGTGGTGCCAACCAGAATAACACATTATGATGTCAGTCAGCAAATACAAGAGGCCCTTGCAAGATGAGCAATAGGGCTCAATTTCCACAAAGCGAAATAACCGCAATTTTGTATTGTCTGCCTTTTGTTAAATATTTTCTTACGATCAAACATTTGAGGGCAATGAATGAACAAGAGCCAGACAATGCCATTTCTATGTGGATACAGATCAACAGAGGTAGGAAAAAACCCATTTTCACTCATTATTGTATTGCCCGAAAAGTCACATGTGTCGCTTCTCCTGTGGTTAGCAGCCACATTCCTGTGTTGTCTGTCTTTTGTTACATTTATTTTCTTATGATCAAATTTTCTAAATAATACACTCTCTGCTTAAACAGAACGTTGTCGCTATGTCTTGTTAACATTCAACGGTATCCGCTGTGGTCGAGTGGTTAGCGTCGGGGATTTCGAAACAGGGTGTCCCTGGTTCGATCCCCAGTCGCGGCAATTCGGTCATGGTGGAGTGCCCTTGGGCAAGGCACATTTTCTAGCCTAGTACTGGTTTGTTTATCCAGGGATCATGAATAATTAAATTTTATTGCGCGCTAAATGACCTTAGCTGTCGATGCGCCATGAAACAATATAAATGCATTCATTCTTTGACCATTCAACATGACTTGAATGAACCAGATAGAGGATTACCCAAGGAACAGGCATCGAACATTATTTGAAAATGTAACAAAAAAACGAAAAGAATATCTTTGAAGAACATTGTATTGTAACACAGCCCTTGTACCAACAAGGCTTGAATGAATCAGATAGATAGGAACATTTCTATCGAAGTACTTGGAAATCCGACAACCGGGAGGAAAATGTTATTAATGTCTGTGTCCTTTGGTTGTAATGGAAACCTAAATAGTTCATGGAACAAAACAGTTTGAATGAATTTTGGTGAGGACATCGAGATGATGTATCTGTGAAATTCTATCCCAATTGACCTACTGATTGCTGAGAAGGTGTTGTCGCACGGATGACTGGCGACGGAGTCCGGACGCTGTAAACAGGGTGATCTCATTTACTTTGAACTTTGTGCTTAGTTGAGCTTAAAATCCTCGAGAATAACGCAACATGTTCAGTCAATGGAAATCAGTTATCGAGAGGTGGAATTCCAAAGAATTAAGGGATAATGCTCTTAGCGAGTAACTACATCTTAAGCTTAGCTAATCAGAGAGAATTGTCGCTGCCATGATATAAAACCAACTATTATATATGGTTCAGGTCGCATGAGAAATGACCTTCAGTGTATTGCGACCAGGACAGATCCTGAGTTGCCATTTATTCTTTGAAGCACTCATGAAGACTCCTGACAACGTGTAAGACCAACAACTGACTAATCAGGAAATATTTATTATTTGATCGTTTATACTTTTCGAAATAACATGGTCCATATAAATTCGAATATTTCTTATGCAGTTCTTGAGAAACGAATTTATAGATTGCATGAGGTTCATTCCATTGTACTAGTCAGGTTGGATCTCGTCTTGTAACATTGCAAAAACACAATGTTTGAACGTTTGACTATAAGCTGTAAGTTCTATACTCATATGTGTTGGCATGGTAAATTGACATTCTTATGGAGGTTATCGTCGATTGATACCCTGTATTAACAAGACAAACCTTAAATCTTGAGATGTATTATTTTATGAATAAGGAATCCTCTTGCACATTAAACATATAATTCGGTTGAAAATAATTTCTTGGATCGTCATAATGTCTGACCATTTCGCAGAGAGTGTGATCTGGTTGCCCAAGAAGCATTCCGTCATAATTTGAGGCAGATTTTCCCAAGACAACATGTATTCTTGATTGATCAGATATATTCCTTTAACGACCGCTTTAATTGAATACTTTGGGACATAAATTAATTGAATACCCATAAGCCAAAGTACAGGAAAATGTTCTCATTGCCATAGCAAGTATATAATGGATGCAAGTGCCTGCTTATTCCCGCCGATCATTGCGAATGTATACGAATCCATTAAAACAATTTCTTACGAATGTTATGAGTGGCCATGCGAGTGTATACGAATCCATTAAAACAATTTCTTACGAATGTTGTGAGTGTATAAGATGCGAACACCTTATGAATGAAGCTACTGCTCAATCAATTGCTTTTTCGTCAAGAGGTCTCCAATGTTCGCAAATTCCTTACGAATATGGCGAAAGACTTGCAAGAGCTACAGATACATTGCGATGATTAAGAATTTAAGGAGCATGTTGCTAATATTCGCAACAATACACGAATGGTAGAGAGTGGTTAAAAACATTTACAAATGTCTTGCGATAATATCCCGATCATTTCGATTAATTTGAGCGTGCTACTCGCAAAGCATCGAATGCAATTCGGGACTGTTTGAGAGCAGCATGATGGCGAAATCATGACTAACCTGGGCTTAAGCCGAAGCCATTTTTGCAAGGCGTGAAAGCTTAACATGCCAGATTTCAAGAAGAAAAGGACGCAACTTTCAGCTCTAGAGACAAAGAAAACTTAATTTAAGACTGCTTAACGTTTTCATGTGAAACGAGACATTTTGCGACTTCAAACTTACCGCATAGTATTTGCTTGTAAGCCTTGAACATTGAACTTTGGGGAACAAATATTTATTATCTGGACAAGTGATAGTATGATGTAATTCCTGAAAAGACAACATGTTTTGAAAAAGAAGAAGTTAATCTCTTAAAGCCAAACCAAATGTATTTGAGAAAAAATGGCATGCCCTTCTTTATATATGTCTAGGAGTATAAAAACCTGTAAAATATTAAACACATGAATAATAATTGGAAAGTAAACAAATGTGCAGTGATAGTTATTATAATAAATATAAAACTATTATTCACAGTGAATAAAAAGTATTATGTTAATATAGCATAGTGTATCTTATTAGTATTTACTAATAGCAATTCTCTGTTAAAGAGTAACGTGGTTACTGGTCGCGGAGCAGGCCGAACATGAAGGACATAACACGAGAGTATAGTTTAAGGCGAGAAAAGGAGAACTATCGCACACGCTAGTACTCACATATGCACGAGAGAATCAAAGACAAACCCATAGTTAACATAAGACATATACATGAACGTGAGTACAAAACAAGACATGTTTACGATCCGGGGAGTAGCAAAATGTACCATTCTCTAACACTATCGACTCATTGAATTCATCTCTGTCGTAGGCTCGGACTACTTTGGTCACGTGACGTTTTAAGAATAGATTCACGTGACTTTTACATCACATGAGCTTTAAGTTGTTTTTCCTTTATAAGTAGATTCTCATCATAACGGCGAATGCTTTCGTCTAGACTTTCCATATGTGTTTACTTTGGAACGTTTTGGCGCATCTTAAAACGTCACGTGACCAAAAGTAGTCCGAGCCTACGACAGAGATGAATGTAATGAGTCGATAGTGTTAGAGAATGATATACACAGTGAACATACAAAACCATTTTGAGGAAAGAAGAAAAGTTCCCTTCATTAAAGAGTTCTCCTTTCACGCGTTGCCTAGAGATCGCGTGTTTTGATTTAATCAGATCATTGGAGATTCGCACGAGTAGTGGTCATACAACGATACAGATTGTTAAACTTTTTTCTTCGCCAACTTAACTTTACGTGTTCCTAATGGCATGCTTTTATCGCAGATTAGCACATGTCCAACGGTCGAGACCAAAAGCAGCGTGGACTTAATCCCCTTTCCTGTAGCAACACATCTGCAACAGCAGGGGACATTGAAAACATCTAGCAAAATAGGGATAATTTCTAAATATAAATACAGACTTTAGTTGAAAACCTTTAATATGTTGCTTAAATTTTGTCTGGATGTTTTCGAAAACCGTCTGCTTTATATGCGTATGTCGTCTTTTAAAAGTCGTCTGTTACAGGGGCGTCAACTTTGGTATGTATGTTGAAAAGTGTTTAACACAAACTGATCTGGTAGAGAAGTCACTACCAAACATTTTGTCGTTTTTTGTAAGTCTTTGTGCATTCGTAAATCTCAAAAGAAATTTGAAAAAAGTGAATAAGAAGTGAACACTATTAACCATTCCTGCATCTGCCAGAATCTTTTCAAAATGCCATCAATTGCAGATGCGTAAGATCCGGCTGCAT
The DNA here is from genome assembly GCA_031471495.1 of Clinocardium nuttallii. Classification (NCBI taxonomy): domain Eukaryota; kingdom Metazoa; phylum Mollusca; class Bivalvia; order Cardiida; family Cardiidae; genus Clinocardium; species Clinocardium nuttallii. The sequence continues at coordinate 28,089 of JAUELF010012056.1, forward strand.
GTAAGAAAAGGGTACTATATCGTCAAATATATACGCATATATGTGTATAGCCTATAGACACGTTAACTGATAATACAGGTGAAACTATTTTCTTTAGAATGACTCATGGTTAAGAGTAATATCATATTGAATTGCAGCAAAACAAATGATTTTTCTTTGTGACAGCTGCATTTAACCATTTTTTTACATACACACCCAATTTAACGAATCCGCAGCAGACGTAAATCTAAAGAGAACTTGCCCATTGTCAACAATTTTCCTTTTGCCAAAATGTTTAAAACTATTCAATAGTTCTACGTTCAAAAACAGAGTGTTTTCATAGTTTTGTCCACGGGTGATCATATTCGTCTGCTTCGGATATGATGTATACGGTAAATGGTTAAAACTTTACCAAGCGAGTTTATGTATTTTATTGTTTTATACCATTGCGATACTTGTTCATGCATAACACTGCGTTTTGCGGTTTTATGTTATACTATTACTCGACAACTTTGACCTGATCTGACCTTGATCCTGGCATCGACCCTGAACTTGACCCGGACCGTTATCCTGACATTGACTCTGACCTATGTTCAAAGGTTTTCAACAATGTATATATATACACTTGCTAGAGTAAAAATGAAGTCCCTCTCCGACCAAGTGTGTGTTTTTTAATAAAGCAACTGAAAGATTTTAGGAAAATTTAGGAGAGATTGTCCAAAAGTAATACTAACACAAAATCGACACAAATCAAAATACATGCGGGGTGGCTGTTTTGGTTATATCCGATCGTGGCTTATCTAATTGAGCTATGTAAAACCCACCTTACTATGTACTGAAATAAGTGTGCATATCGTTTAAAACATGAGTTTATAGTCGCTTGTTTTATTATTAGTTATCGAACAGCTGACCTTGATCTTCTCTGGTATATCCCGAAAGGTTAATTTTCGTGTGATTGCGCATGTTTATGGTACGGATACGACTAGAGTAGTACAGGAAACTACTTTAAACCTGTGTCACAATGCCGCATTGTTAGTATTAACTTTCATATAAATGCTACCAATTACTTTATAAAGTATTGACTTAAAATGGAGAGATAGAACAAAGAGAGAGATGGAGAGAGAGAGAGAGAGAGA
>JAUELF010012057.1:0-17992 GCA_031471495.1 Clinocardium nuttallii
TCCAACACAAAGACCTATGACTATGTGACTGGGACGATCCTTACTATACGGTGTTCCAACACAAAGACCTATGACTAGGTGACTGGGACGATCCTTACTATACGGTGTTCCAACACAAAGACCTATCCGAGGATTCACTGGTCGCAAAGTCGTTATCCTTCCCCACATTCAAGAAAACTTAACCCTTTCCCTCATACAGAAGGCTTTTTGAAAAAATACTGACAAAAGAAGAAATTGCTCAAAACGAGCAATTTCTTCTTTTGCCAAAATGTTATCCTCTTTTAGGTTATCCGTTCAATTATGGAGATTTTCTATTTTTTGATAAACTAGTTCAAAGTCGTCTGCTACATAATTGTCGTATGAGGGAAAGGGTTAAGCAGACGATTTTGTAAACATGTTGTAAACATCCTGGGTTAACGATATGGAAACTCTCTGACATTTAAAGTTTTATTTTTGAATAGAGTTGTGACGGTAAAAGAAGAAAATGCTCGTCATGGCCAATTTCTTCTTTTCGCGTTGTCATGTTTTCAAAAATCGTCAACTACTGCAGATACATGAAAATACGTATGTATACGGGCAAAGGTTTACCACGGGGGGTATACATGAACATACGTATGTATACGGGCAAAGGTTTACCACGGGGGGTATACATGAACATACGTATGTATACTGGCAAAGGTTTACCACGGGGGTATACATGAACATACGTATGTATACTGGCAAAGGTTTACCACGGGGGTATACATGAAAATACGTATGTATACGGGCAAAGGTTTACCACGGGGGTATACATGAACATACGTATGTATACGGGCAAAGGTTTACCACGGGGGTATACATGAAAATACGTATGTATACGGGCAAAGGTTTACCACGGGGGGTATACATGAAAATACGTATGTATACGGGCAAAGGTTTACCACGGGGGGTTTGCGTGACATGACGAAACACAATCCCGTTTGGATTCAGTCAGACAATTTGGTCACTCGATTTCTCCTGGTGACCATTTAAAAGGACGAATTAGGCGAGTAATTAGGACTGGTCAAGTTTTGTTTTTCTGATGTCCGTCGTGTAATTATCAGCCACTGTCACAGAATAGAAACAGATCGGGTATTAATGTGCCTCGACACGCCAGTCGTGCTCCCAGACATCACCATAACCATTATACAGTCGCGGAAGTATATTACTTAAACATGTATGCCGGTCTAGTGGGTGTTATCTCGACGTAGCTGTATAGCATCATGTTTAACCTAGTTTTTTTGTTCAGTCTTGAAAGAATATTACGGTTTTTTTAAATAGCCAATGGCAGTATTGAGGATTCGAGCTGTCTCACCGAAATCAGCATTCTTTGCCATTTAGTTTCCAAATCAGTCCAACAAAAGTGTTATTCCCGGCGCGTAAATGTATATGATCACTTTCGAATAACTTATTTCTTTCAATTAAATGTTGTACAATAAGTGCGCTGTTTACCTTTATTCAGCGCAGGGTCTTTCAATCGACCCTGTTCAGCGGGAATAGGAATAAACAATTTAAATTGGTGCATTTTAGCATCTAGTTGGGCATTTTACATTACTTTAATAATGTTATGGTTAATATAACATTACATCGGTATTTTGGTTCAGCGTTTAAATGACCAATACTGTTTTATTGTTGTACTTTGTTTCAAGATCTCTACACATATATAGTATTGGTATAATTGTTATGTTATACTGAAATGATCAAACTTTGAGCGAAAACTCTTCTATTTTTATGTAATGCATGATCTACATATATCTATTGGAGAGTAAAAGCGAATATTCATAAAGCGATTGATTTTTAAAGAGAGGCAGCAAGTGTGGGCATTTTTAAATTTATTTATATACTATATATTTGTTTAAGTATCCATATATTCAAAAAATCCCTTTCATTGTTAAACTTTGTTCATGAATCTAAACAAACTCATAATTAAGTGTTACTTAGACTGCAGTTTATCACCATTTTAGATAAGTTATAAATATTTTCCTGCAATAAATAATATTCCTATACATTACATGGTAAAAAGGAATAATTACATGTTATCCCTTCCCAACTTACAGGCGCTTTCTGACGCCAATGCAGGCGACGACGTTAGAAAACATTGTGACACATTGAGAAATGTCTCTCATAAAGAACCCTACCAGTGGTTATACTTTCCTTTATAGATATATTACAGCTTTTCTGTGGGTTTGTTTTCAAAGTCGTCAGCTGTCGATGTGTTGTATGCGGGAAAGGGTTAAGGAACCTCCCATGTCGTATATAATTAAAATGGGGGAATTGGTATTACTATTTTAACAAACATTAAACACCATTCTGTCTATGACGATAATATGTTTAAAAATATATTTCTTGTTAGCACCCTTTACACGGGAAGATGCGGCTAGATTGCTCTATTGACAGAAATAATATTGTATGAAATGTAGAAAATGATCGTCCTCAGCATTTCCCTGTTTCTTTCAATGTTTCAATTTGAACGTATTTACAGCAGATGGTATTCTAACCTTTTCCAAGAAACAACAATTGTCTATACACGTGGGTATAATTACTGAAAATAGTTGAAAACATTGTGGAAAAAGAAGAAATTGCTCGTTTTGAGCAATTTCTTCTTTTGCCACAATGCTTTCAAAAGTTGTATGCTGCAGAAGCATCAGAAAGCGTCTATATGTAGGAAAGGGTTAATACTTTATGGCAAAAGGTAAAATCCCCATATTGACTAGTTTCTTCCTTTTAACACTATTTGATAATTATCTTTTTTTTGAGAGGTTCAACATTAATATGCTTCGATTACAAAACTCTATGGTTCTATACAATGATTTTAAAAGCTTCGAAATATATTTAAATGTTCTACCTTATAAGTTCAGAATTTCATTATCTCGTCTACGGCTTTCTTCTCATAAGTTGCATATTGAGGTTGGTCGCACGGTAGCAACAGAGTTGATAGGCACCGACGATTTTGTTTACTATTTAACACAACTGATATTGAAGATGACTTTCATCTTGTTCTAATTTTTCCAATTTACTAACATTTTAGAAAGCGTTTCATTAAGCCATATTTCTACAAACGACCAAGTGTGCATACATTTTATCTGATGCAATCTTCAAACAAATATATTATCCCAAACCTAGGAAAATATGTTTATGAAGCACTTCCTTTGCGTAGTTCACTTAATAAGTAAAGTGTACATTGTTAAACTGTTATGAAACAACGTTCGAAATGTAAGCAATAGCAATTGTTAAACATAAGATGTATAAACAAATGCACTGCATGTACGTTCAACCTCCATTTAAGATCTTAGGGAGGATAATTCGAGAGATAGTTATTCACTTGTTGTGTTCTGTAATTGTCCTTGTTTCACTAAGTTTTCTATGTTTAAACATTCACGCATGTTATGTTATGTTAATATGTTTAAACATTCACGCATGTTATGTTATGTTAATATGTTTAAACGATGATGATCTGTATTTTAGATCAAATCAATAGACTTATGTTCTGTTCTGTTCTGTTCGATGTTTTTAAAGTTGTCTGCAACATACGTTTTGTTTTGTAAGAGGAAAAGTGTTTAATGACTTTCTTCCTTTGAGGTAAAAAGGCCACACGTTCAAGAAAACGGATAATGTCTGAGAATGGATGTTTAGGCAGCGCAAAGGTTAATACAATAATTATCATTTATTCTGCGGAATTAGCTTTGTTAACTACGTGTTCCAATTAACCGTATTCTGACACAGTTCCCGCCATTGTGCTGTCCGGTCTATTTAAAAGATGAGTTTTTGAAAAGATGGTAGGTTTTTGCTTTCTTGCCTTAGCACCTGCCTTCACGTACATTTAAAAAGCTATTTGAGTGTTTGTAACTCTCGAACTGTTTGGCAGTTTATAAATCAAGATGACTTACTGACCCTTTCCCTCATACGATAAAATGGTAAATCTTAATAATAATCTACGCAACGCTATAACGATTCCCCGTGATGAGCGGGTTCTGTCTTTAGTATTTTAACCCTTTTCCTCATATATACGCTTTCTGACGCCTCTGCAGCAGACGGCTTTTTAAAAACATAGTGACAAAAGAAATCAAAGTACTGAAGTACTGCGGGTGTGTGTAGTAAACAGTGGAGCGTTTAATCAACTAGTTACAGTTTTTAGTTACAACATGTGGACTTCATTATTTGTCAATCGCATTTATACAGACTTATCATTAAAGTGCTACGGTCATTGTGGAGTGCCCTTGGGCAAGGCACATTTCCTAGCCTAGTACTGGTGTGTTTACCCAGGGATCATGAATAAGTGATCTGTCGCCGTGATATAACTGAAATAATGTTGAAAGTTGCGTAAAATCCTATATATAATAATAATAATCATTAAAGTGAACATTTCTACCCGTTGTGTAAAAATACAACAAACGCTATGACTAGGGATTGAAGTGAACATTTCTACCCGTTGTGTAAAAATACAACAAACGCTATGACTAGGGGTTTTCTCAAACAAAAATTGGGTTCAATATAAATTTACATTTTGTTGTTTTTGCACAAGCAAATGTTTATACTTTTATATATAATTTAGTTACTTTGTTATATTTTATACTTAAATTTCTAAATTATGTATACAACTTGGATTAAAACGTTATATTGTGTACGTTTACTTTGTATAATGTGCATACTGTTTAGCTTGTTGTAAAACGTATTTAACTGCTCCCTGGACAATCAACACAAATTGACGATTTTGAAAAACAGAGGGCAGCACAACAAATTTACAAATTTTCTATTCCGGTAAGCTAGGCATGACAATATACGGAGGTATTCAGCATAGCTGAATCCCCCGCATAATTATAGATGAAAGAATCCATGGTCATTACAGGCATGAAATTGAGTCAGACCGGAGACATAAAGTTTATCTATGTATAACGATTGAGTAAACGGGGTCGTTAGACGCTTGCTTTGAGCACTTGCCGGACCAGCCGTGTGTTCCATAGTAAACACAACGTCCATAGTAAACACAACGTAAACACGTGCCTATCAAAAGGAACGAAATCTATCTGTTTATGAATGAAAACCGGTAGTACAAGGTTTGGTTAACCAACAAATGCACGCTTTTTTTTTACGAAACCTTTATAGGTTTTGAGTTTTGTGGCTATGGAACACAGAGCTGGGTTATGATCCTCGAGACCCTCGCCGTACCAGCGATAGACGGCGGGATTTCCTAGTGATTATAATCTATGTAATTATATGTCTCTGGTCACATGATAAGCCTCGGTTATACAGCGAAAACAAAGACAATTCAGTCGAGTGTCATGTACAGTGTCGCCAGAGGCTTCACGGTCAGCCTACTTGTACTGTACTGTTGTTTAACCATTAGCACATACAATACTTCCTCAGGGAATCAGGGAATGACTTTCAAAGGGAACTGTCGTGGCATATAATAAGGATAAACATCAAATGTTTTCATCATTCATGTGTGTTTGAGTTTAGAATAAGTATTAAGTATAGGTGTTTAGTGCGGTGGAACAGAGGTGACATCTGTATGTTTTTATTTATCTCGTGCGCACGTCTTAATTATCTCGCGCGCACAGCACAGTATAATAAAAACATACACATGTCGTAATTGTTGAGAGAAAACCAAACATGTAAAAATGATCATGAATGGTAATTACGATTGGGTTAATAACATGCTTTACCTCAAAGTTTTTTTCCCTCGTACGACAATTATGCAGCAGACGACTTTGAACATACTTTGTCAAACAATAGAAAATCTCTATAATTGAATGGATAACCTGTGACTAAAATTGGAAAACATTGCGGAAAAAGGAGATATTGCTCGTTTTGAACAATTTCTTCTTTTGTCACTGTTTTCAAAAGGCCGTCTGCTGCAGATGCGGCAGAAAGCGTTTATAAGAGGGTAAGGGTTAATACCTGTTGAAAAGATCTGCTGCGCGCTCTTACCACGGATCCTAATAAATACTGCTTTACAGACTTCTATTGCACAAGACTAATCCGTTGACATTGTATAGCAAGGTCAGACTGCACATATCCGCTGGCTAATATGGATCAACTTCTACAGGATGGTTTTCGCAACGACTTTCCAAACAAGACTGAAAAAATAGGTGCATTGCATTATGAGAGTTTTGTCTTCTTCAGAATGTTTTCTGACGTTATTTCGTGCGAATGTGGGAAATGTACTTAACACCGTTGACGTAGGTAATGTTTACTATTCCCCTTTAATCTTAATTTTTATTTCTATTTCAGATTTCGTTTCAATAATACATGCGGAACATGGAGCACGGGATACTTTACCTTGTTCTTCTACTGGTATCGAAGGATTGCTTCTCCTCAGCACAAACAACTACGCAAGACGTTTCCAGCAATCCCCGGGATACAGGAGATATGACGACTATTATTGCGAATGGAAAAGAGCATGTTACAAACAATGCACCTTACACATCAGAAGCTGTTCTCAAACATTGCTCTCTACTTCCAGAGAATGGAAATATTTCTCAGGAAATACAGAAAGCCTTGGACAACGGAATGACGATGCTACGATTCAAACTAAAGTTCCGCGGGGAAGACACGTTACCGGAGAACGTGAGTAGCAAAGCAACAAATAACATGTTCAAGCCTTTCTATTGGGTGAGAACCGCAGGACGTTTCGGAACTCGGTTACTCCTTCTAAAGCCCAATTACGGCATCATGTCTTTCCGAAGTTTGGAAATGAAAGTGGAGAAATTCCCAAACATAAACATAAATGAGTATCCTGAAAATTGTATGGACAATTTGTCAAATGATGACATTGAACACATCATTAGAGAACTGGTAATGAACAATTTTAAAAACGAATCTGATAAACTACACAAAACAGACAACGTTTGTAACCTTCACATCACCAATGACGATGGTGCCGAATTTAGGTATTACTGTTGCCAGCGGGATGAAGACATGTCTATCACATGCGACTATTTGGAGACGGACATTTGGCTAACACTTATGCGGTATGTTATCAGAGTCATCAAGGCCTTTGTTATTCTGTTCTGTCCACTTTTAATACCAAAGCGCTTCTTCCGCAAACTCAGTGACAGTGATTGTTTTAGATATAAACTGGACAAAGCCTTTAAGATAAAGCTTCAATTAGAGCAGGTTGTCTCATATCGCTCAAAACAAAAACAACTTACAGAATTGAACTTTGATGACGAGCAGAGTATCTACGTTAAACTCTCGAAACTCAAGGACATGGAGAAATTTAAAAAAAGGGTACAGGAGATGCCTTTAGATGAAACAAAAACGTTTGACGTGAATGTAGCAGAACTTCAAACTGATGGAAAACGACTGGTTAATCCGGGACAAGCGCCGTCGAGGATTTTGCAGACTTTATACGAATTCGTGTTCAACTGTCGGGTGAGAGAAATGCCATCCGTTACTTCGTGTTGTGACGCAAATATTTGCCGACTGACCCCTTGCGTATTTACATGGCACAGATGTGCTAGCATTATAATGAAGATTTTTCTTGGTCTGTTAATTATCACACCATGGGTTATCCGAGTTTCCGTTTACTATCAATACGAGCACAGCGAGATAACGACGAGAACGGAGGCGGCGCGTGATAAGGGTTACTATTTGCCATACCCTGGTAATTTTAGCTGGTATTTAACACCTTTCCATGTACTTTTCATCTTTATCTATGCATTCTTATTCATTGAAACACTTATCTACGGCGTCATAAGCAATAAAATTAAGGAGGAATTTAAGTTTATTTTTCGAAAATGCAACAAAGACATGTTGGCGGACAGTAGAACGAAAGCATTTGGTCGGTGTATGCAGTTACTATTACTACCGTACACAAGCCTTGGCTGCTGGGTGATTCTTGTAGGCGTGTTTATGTGGGCGGTATTGATACCTGTGGCCATATTTTACATGGTTTACCACTTGTTTCCGTTAGTCAATCTCTCAGTAAGGATGCTTGTTCATTTAGTGTTTTATGTTTTTATACATGATGACGTGAAACCAAATAACGACGGGTCAGTGTCTAACGACCAAACAGATGGCAGCACAGATTCATGTTTTGCACAATGCAAAACGCTGATTAAGACAGAATACAATAATATGCGTAGCATCATGGGTGAAATGTCCCTTATTGAGGACAGATTATCGGAACGTCCATTGAGTGGAAGATTAATTCAGTTGTGTGTTGTCTTAATGTGTTTAATTACAACATACTCATGTATGGGTTTGTTATTTGAAATGACCACTTTCTTTCTGGATTTGTTTATCTATACGATGATAGGATGCATACTGTATGCTGATGATATAATGACTTACATTTCGCTCTTTTTACTGCTTGTGGTCTACGCAAAAGATTGCTTTGGAAGCGTGTCTAAACAGTACAGACAATACAGTTCAACATTAAATAATTATCTAATGACTCTTTGTGAGAAACAAGCTACACCAGTGTTTTATGAGAACAGTCAAACACAAAAGAACAGAGCTTTCGCCGTGTTGCCGTGTTGTACAAAAGATGACCCTTGTGAAGCCGCCGGTCGAGTTTGGCCGGACCACAACGATGTGAACGTAACGTACGATTCCGGTCATTTAACGTGGAACGTGAAGAAAGTCGCGTTTTTTCTGACAGAAAACGATGGGCCGATGATCCCATCGAAGTTCCTTTTTGAAGCCACGCGTTCCATGTCGTATTCGAACAAACCTGGACGATTGTTGCATCTGTACCTCAAAGCACTTCTCAACTTTATCTGGATTGTTGCTTTCCTTATCTTTGTCCTCCTTGTTGTTATGGCGTTCGGTGAAACAGGACAATTTTCCATGTCGAACCAACTACTTGCAACCGTCGCCGGTGGTATATTGCCTTTCTTACTCAGAAAGTTCGTGTTTGCAGAAAACAAACAACCGAAAATTGATCCTGAAAACGACATAAATTTTAGAGTAGCGGTCCATGATCTTATAAACTCTTACGACCAAAACTGGCCTATACACGACCTCGATACATTTGAACCAAATGAAAACATCGTGGAAGAAAAGGCACTAACAAACGGTAGTGTTAAAAAAGAACCGGAAGTTCCCAAGTACCCAGAAGGAGACAATGGCACAGTTATCTCAGAGCCCCCGACGTCTATGAACGGAAACACACACCACACTGTAAACATGCCGCACAGGGATAAGATCACAAAAGTAATCATTCTATTTAAAACGTCGGATATTGACAAGGAAGATTTTCCTCTTTTGTACCAGAGAATGAAGCAAGCTAAACAACAAACGGAAGGAGAGGATACCCCACTAACTCTGAAAGTTGAGACTGTTTAGGAATTAGACATTCAACGATGGATATACTGTTGTTTTCACTGAGGCGATCCTAAATAGTTAACATAACACATACCTTTTCCGACGCCCACGAAACTTTTGAAAACATGGTGACAAAATCAGAAATTGCTCTTCTTTTTTCCACAACGTTTTCAACTATATACAATAATACATACTTTCATTTATATAGATATTTTATGTTTTTGTCCATATGTTATTTTCGTCTGCTGCATATTTGTTTTATGAGGGAAAGGTTAAGAGAAGAATGTTTTTTTTTTCAATGTTGACCTTTAATAGTGTGCGATTTCAATTAAGACTTTAATTACATTGGTTGGAAAGGAAATATCTTTTTAATTTTACTGTGTCAAATATCACTTTAACGTAAACAGAGATCTACAGATGTGAATTCGAACCCGAGCTCGACCAATTATTATTTCCGACGATTTCATTAAAGTACAACAAGGGTCATTCGTCGTTCACCAATAGGCTGACAGTTTATGTGAAAAAGCAGACAGTTGATTGCGAAGACTACTTTCTATGTGCAGTACTGTCGTGGTAAAGTCGGGAAACACATGGCTAGTTGGACTGGACTGAAGACATATATGTGTAGTACTATCAAGACACACATGGGAAGATGAACTGGAAATCTTTTGAAAAAAATCAAATCCGTCAATCAATTTAAATATAGATCTGAGAAGTGCCGATCTTTTTAAATCTACATATTCTCTAATTATTCGACAGTACATGTCAGGACCTGACACGGATCTAGTCATGTCAATATTAGGGTATTATTCATGCATGTTTGGTGGATGCTCAAAATGGATGGATGATTGTGAGTGGTTATTTTGATTACCCCGAAAAATTGACAAGAGATCCGCTCCATTGAGTCAAATAATAAGGAGAGAATGTTGATCTTGGCTAGAATGAATGTAACACTGCACACTTTTACCACTTTTTCTTAGCTATTGAGCTGAAAACGTTGTGGAAAAGGGAGAAATGTATAATCATGATAAACTTCTCCATTTGCTACAATGATTTTAAAAGTCGTAACGCTGGAGATGTGTCAATATGCGCCTGCAGATGGGAAAAGGTTTAAAACAGGTTTGTGTACAGTTGAGCCGTCCCGCGAGAAAAACCAAAAATATAGCCTCTGCGTAATGTATCGACACAGATAAGTATGCGCAGTCCGCGCAGACTGATCCTGGTCGACTCATTCCGTCTAAGGGGATATAGGTATATAGTAATGATTCTTGAAACCGAAAATCCATAGGAGGCGAAAAGTGTCTATCCGGGTAAGCCTGCGTGGCAAGCTTCGGCTTATCCGGGTCGATGCTTTACGCAGAGACAATACTGTCGGTTATCTCGCGGGACGGCTCAGTTACGTTTTGACCATTTCTACATCAGACTCGTTACGATAAATGAAACATGAGTGATCCTGATCAGAGTGCGTGGATGCGCAGACTGATCTGATTCCTCGCTGATCGTTCAGTTCCGGCTGTCAATATACAATACCTGTATTGCATTTACATGAACATGGACGATGATCTTCTTGTTATTAAATGGCGATAAATTATGTCATATGTATGAATATTCAATGCAAATCTCACCATTTAAAATTCTACTTCTGTATTTATTTGGATGCATACGAGCCGTGCCTTTTGCAAACCATCTTGTGGGCATTGGCGAACAGTGAAGATCCATATCAGCCAGCGCAATGTGATATGGGTCTGTTTTGTTCGCCAAATAGTCAAAGAGAGTTTTCTTAATTTTCCATTAGAAATCATTCACATGTATGTTTATTTTATTGATTTCAACATTATTTCAGTTATATTACGGTGACAGTTCACTTATTCATGATCCTTTTGTTAAAAAAAACAATACTAGGCTAGGAAATCTGCATTGTCCAAGGTAAATGCACAATGACCGTCGTGCCGCGACTGTGGATCGAACCTGGAAAGCCAAGTTTCAGAACCCCGACCTTTCCCATTCGGATTATCCACACGTGCTGAACTGCAGATTATATATGTAGAATAGTCAGTTTTAAAAATGTCTTGAAATATTATAATCATAATTCTGAGATACAATTAGGCTAATAATTTCACTTCACTTTTATTGGGTTGACATACCCAATAAGCCAACATTTGTTCATTTTCATAATCTTTCAATGACTGATTTTCAACATTAACTGTCAAAATAGTTTTGAATTATGTATTACTTACTTTGTTGTCACTAGTAGCAATATTTGCAGAAGTTTCAATATTTCAAAAGTTTGATCTTCATCTGAGGTTCGGCACCTTTAAAGTTGGTGTTATTAGAACACCGCTTATATACATATATTTGTATATGTCTCTCTTAATTAATCAACAACAGCATTATGTTTCATGTAAAATGTATATGTGGAGAAATAAACATGTGAATCGTTAGGTGATGACCTGCCTTGTTGAATCTGTTTACAGAGATGACCCGTCTAGATGATACTATTGTGTATCCGACGTTTGATAATCATGCGACAAAAACATCAAAAATAAAACAATGTATAACTTCTAGTGAACGTTTGCTCTTGTTCTTCAAAAATGCCCATACACAAGCATGCCACGAGATGCAAACTGAATTTAAATATAATGATATACATTAGCTAATATTAAAAGAAAGTCGGAAGGCGACGTGAGACTCGCCTTTGCATATTTTGAAAACCTCTTCTCTAGCTCGGAAGCCAGAGGTCGGAAGTAAATCACGTAAACAAATATTTTGAAGTTCTTGAATAGCTTTATCAGATGGTGCAATGCAATCGCTATCGAATACTCCAAATGCAGCGATAGGGGCGATTGAAATCAAACACGAATGTAAAAAGATACATTGTACCCTATGTTTTAAAAGCTGCCATTTGGAAACAAATGCCTAAATAAAAAAATCGTAGCGAATTCGTTTTTCTAAATATCTCGAAGGATCTATAACCCAAGTTTCAGCTCTCCACATTCAATCTAAAGGAGAAGATAGAAAAATGGTTTGGGTTCTTGAAACGCGGTTTTTTGGCTAGCTGTATAGCAACGGCTATCTTTGAAAGGCTACCATTTGGAAACAAAGGCCTTCATCAAAAATCGATGCGGTATCGAAGTAACTTTAACCGAAGTCTCCACATTGTAGGAGAAGATAGAAAAAATGTTTTTTATTCTTGAAACGCTGTTTTTTGCTATCTGGATAACAACGGGTGGTCCATAGAAACGAAACTCAAATACGCACACCCTGAGCCCCTATGGTACCTGTTCATCAGGTTTTGTCGGAATTGGCCCGTCGGTTTGGGCTCTGGGGCGTCGCCTTACAAACAACTGTACACACAAACACAGAGACAAACGGAAAAGCCTGACAATTATGGATATCTAGCGAAACCCAATATCAACTATGTCACAATGCAGTTATGTGTACCATATTTTAACAAAATATATTGTATTTAATTAATGCATTTGTTCGACTATATTCTAAAGTAAGAGTGTAAAGCTATTGTATTTATAATTCAATAAGCCATAGTGATTAAATAACATTGACAAGCCAGTAGGCGCCGTGGGATTCGCCTTGGTGATTTTTGCATTTGCATGTTTTGCCAACTTCCGGCTCTAGCTCGGAAATCCGAGGTCGGAGGTCAATCACGTACAAATAATTTGTGTAGCTCTTGAACAGTTTTATTAGATGGTGCAATACAATACTACTACAGCAGCGATAATACCGATTGAAGTCAAAAATGACTGTTAAAAGTTACCCTATCTTTATAAGGCTACCATTTGGAAACAAAAGCCTAAATCAAAAATCATTACTGATAAGGTTTCTTTCTAAATATCTCGAAGTATCTTAAAGCGAAAGTTCAGCTCTGCACCTTCATAATTGTAGGATAAGATAGAACAATGAATTCTTGAAACGCGTTTTTTTTGTTATTAGCTGCATAGTAACGGATAGGTCCATAGCAACGAAAGTCAAACGCGCACACTCTGAGTCCCTCCCTATGACAGCTGTTCACTAAGTGTCATCGGAATTGACCCGTCAGATTGGGCTGTGTAGCGTCGCTTTACAAACAAACAGACAGACACACACACAAACAGACAGACAGCCGGAAAAGCCTGACAATAAAGGATAACTAGCGAACCAAATCACAATAGCTTTGTCTCAAACAAAAAGTATATAATGATAATAGTGCATGATAAGTAAAAAAAGGGGGTCGTAATGCAAAGATTTGAATGAATGTAAATAGATAAACGAAGAGAAGCGAGTGCTTAAGAACATTTACGAATGTCTTGCGACCATATCCCGAGCATTACGATTGATTGGAGAGTGCTACTCGCAAGGGTAATAGCAAGGAATTCCGGACTCGTGAGAGCCACATTAAATTTTAGTAAATGGCAGAAGATATGGTGTTAATCACAAAAGGTTATTTATTCAGTAATTATAAATAAGGTAATTACTGTATTACTGTTTCAGAGATATTGTTTTTTTGGAAATCACGTTTTGCTTCAAAACTTTAAAAAGTGTCTTTATCCTGGAATTGAACAAAACTAAAGAGTGTGTACTCTCTGAAATAGGAATAGTATTGGGAATAAATTTCATCATTTATTTGAGTGTTATCATTTAAATAAAGAAAGAATGTAATATTTTCCAAAATATTATTATAACCATTCTAACTCTCATAAGCTTAATGATCTAATGAACTGTAAAAATAAAAAATAAACTTGTTAAGTTAGCTTTTATATATAACCAACTTATCATAGTTTACATAATAGTCATTCTCCGAATACGATCTCAAGTGCATGTACCTAACGTTTCATAGAACAAGTTTATGTGTTAATGGTTGCTTCGTTCCCGATATCTTTTGTACGGATCCGAAACGCGAATTTACGTATTAACGAAGAATAATAAAAGCATGACAAATTCGTTCCTTGAATTTTATGTACGGATTGCGAATTTTCCGGATAAACGGCGTCCGGTTTAAAGAGGTTCGACTGTATTATGGTCTCAACAGATTTTTTAAAAGTCCTATGCTTTACTGTTTCATTATTGTTTGAACCTGTTTTTATCATGTGCATTTTACATGCCTTTATATGACTACAAATACAATATATTCAAATGAAATAATTGTTTTTATTTGTTTTGATTTACTGTTTGTTTCATTATTGTTTGGACCACCTGAGGTTATCACATGCATATTGTATGCCTTCAGTATGAATTAAACGTTCATTTCAATAGTCTAGAGCAATCAAATCTTATCACAATCGTATAGACATTTCTGGCTCTTGTTTTGAATAATTCATTTACTTTCCTAAAAAATAAGCTAAATCGAGTCCTAATAGTGCATATTTCGTTTGCTGTTTACAGTGGAACACTTGCTTGGAAAGATTCATGTGAACTGGTGTGATAAATCAGGAAACACATGAGTAGGTGAACCGGCCGCCGTGATATGACTGAGAAATTGTTAAAAACGGTGTTCACCCCAATCAATCAATCACAGTCGAACACATCCGAGGCGAAATATACTCTTTGGAAACCTTCACCGTAGCCATTGAGGCATCCCAATGCGCTAAAATAGTCTCTGTCTGAATCCACATCTACGTACTAGATATTAAATTTGATAACTAATTAATATTAAACGTGTTCATGGGTTTTTCTAGAAGAAGCTCGAGTGGTGCTTCTTTGACAAACTAAAACATCAGAAATTACGTCAGTGCGTTTTAATTGACGTATTGAACGTCTTGACATTAAAATGTTGACCTTTTTCACATAACCTTTTGTAACAACTTTTGCACAACCCTATGATTCCTAGTCCCGATCACAGATAGTGGATATGCTTATACAAACTGGTAGTCAGTGTAGGCTCTTGTTAGTTCAGGTTTCTGTACGAAGAATGCGATTTTATATTTTGACTGACCATATATTGAGCCTAGGCTCTGGTCAGATGGTGTGACGAAATGTATGTGTTTTGCCTTTACCCTTTCCAACCTGCATATGCTTTCTGAGGTATATACAGCAGACGCTTTATGAAAGCATTGTGGCACACTTGGTCACAATGTTTTCAATTATATGTAGTTAATATATTTGTCAGCCGTGAAACCATCCTTGATTAAGGTGAACTTGTTCATCTAGAGCAATAGGTCGTGCTTCCTCAATACTGGTTTTATAATATCGCCTTTTGAAGACACGTCAATTTTGACGATTTTTGAAAACACTACAGCTGATTTAAACTCTATTACACTGTAATATATTAGTTTTCATATGTTCGCCTAGCTGTTTGTATAGTTGTCTGCTGTGTATTTGTTGTGTGTGGGAAGGGGTCACATAACACCCGTCTGTCAAAGATACATCAAATACCCAGTCTCTATGCAATTTCTCCTTTCTTATGTTGCTCTGGTTCATAGTTCAGGCATCTTGCAAAATGTGATAAAGACATAAAACCTTTTCCTTCATACAACCAATCTTAGGCTGCCGACTTCTAAATAATGTTGGAAAAAACATGGAAAATCTCTTTTCATAAACGTTAATACAGTTGAACAAATTGTGTCAAATAGTTAGCAATTTCTCCTTTTATAAAAAGGTTTCCAAAAGTCGATTGCTGCAGAGGCTTTAGATTATGCGAAAGAGATAATTAACGTAGAAGTCTTTACCAACTAGCTTAACGCAAATGTAATCTTCCGCGTCGGAGGCCCCGAGTCGCCAGTCGTGGTTCGTATATAAGTAAAGATAGACTGCGCGTGCCTAGGCATAAGAAAATCTGTTATAAATTTGAATTATAACAGTTACGTTCGTTACGTTCGATAATGAGGATCAACCTTGGAAACGTCTTGTGAATTTAGCGTAGAGTCCGTATATTCTCTGTGTCAAACATAAACTGTCAGATCGAACAGGCTGATCTGAACTTTTGCTGAGGATCGATGGATTATTGTTAGGAGGGAGTTTTTCATGGTGTTGTGCATTATATGCACTTTCAAATAATTTTGCGTACTTAACCTGTATCATTATTCGTAAAAACTGTAGTTCGAACGACACGTAAGACGTATTCCTACAGCAAATGGATTTTGAAAGCATTCCGAAATACGGTGTCATATTGTTTTTAACAATTTATAAACTATATTCGAACATTTTTAAAGAATGAAGAGCAATGTCTCCCTTTGTCATACTGTATTCAAAACTATATAAACAATATTAGAACATTTTTAAAGATATTCATTGTTTTCAATATCGTCTTCTGCAGCTTTTATAGTCTTTTTGTGGACAATGGTACAAATGGTATGCATATGATTAAGACACATTGATCGTTTTAATACATTTTCTGGTGGGGTGTAAAATACTTGTTTCTTAAGTTAATTTCCGTATATTGTTAAACATTTTCCCACATGTAGACGCTGTTTGACCCGTCTGCAGTTAGTCGACTTAAGAAATCAGGGCAAGCAGAGAACATGCTCATATTGAGCAACTTATGGATTTCTATGTTTTTGGCTAGTCTACTGCGGCGTATGTGTTGTATGTTGGAAAGGGATAACAATTGCTAATATCTCAATCATATCCCACAAACAGACACACTCGACGCATTTCCAGCAGACGACATCGTCGAGTTTGTGAAAAACAAACTTCTATTGTTTCTTTCAAAAGCGTTGGTAAATGAAGAGAACTTAACACGATATCAGAGAGTGTCGCAATTGGTGTTTCTATCACGTGACTGAGACACCATAAAAAGGAAGAAAGGCTATATTACTTTCAGTCGAGACCGGGACATTTAAGGATAAATACACAAATTATTAATACGGCGAGAGAAAATGTAAGTGTAGTTGAGTTTTAAACTAAGTAAAACAACATTTGATAAATATTCGACATGATTTTAATTAGCCCCGTATAATGAAAAGTAGTTATAGTTGTATTGTAAGCCTTTCACGTTAGAAAGTTATTTTTGAAAAAATAAGGATACATTAAATAAATTAGACACTCAATTCAATTTTTTTATTATAAGACTTGAACATCAAGTGTTCCTCGTCATTTCATAGTTCCATGCGTTACAAACAATAGTACGAGTAAAACAAGTTAACACAAAGAAAAGAGAAAAAGAAACCAATATATTATACGAAAAAATGTGAAAGAAAGAAAAGACTGTTACACTGTTATGCCCGACATAATTATCACTTATCAACTTTGTTCAACCATTCACACATTCATCCACAAACCCAATCATTCTACCATCCACCAAAAGCAATCTTACTCTCCCACTCACCCCACACACTTATTCACTCACTCACTTCAAATACTTAAACACCCACACATTCATTCACTCCAACACTCATTCACTCAAACGCTTGATTAAGCCACACTTATACATTTACTCACTCATGCTCTCGATCACCAACACATAATCAATCACACAATCATTCATTCACTCACTCGCACACCATCTCATTAACACACTAGCTACTTGTAATTATGTACATATAAATTTCCCACTGCTGATGTTACTTTACAATTTAAACAACTCTCCCAAATTGAAAACAAATGGAAAAGTTTCCTCCCTAGATAAATTGAAAGGCATTGGAAAAGGAAAGTAATTTGACTAAATGTTGCAGTTTGTCTCCTTTCCACAATGTTTTTTTTTTTTTTCTTTTCTTCACCTTTTCGTTCCGAAACTAAAGAATGATCCTCATTGAATGCTATTTTCCCTCAAATA
>JAUELF010012166.1:0-17987 GCA_031471495.1 Clinocardium nuttallii
TGGTAAAGCGTGCGCAAGCGTTGGCACCGTTCGTAAAGGCATTTGTTAGGCGTTTGTAACTTTCGCCGGGTCCCCTTCCTTACGAATGTCTTACCGCTGTTGCCAATGTTACAAATGATTTGCCAACGTTACGAATGTCTTACGAATGGCTTACCAATACTTTGCCAATATTTTAGAGAATTTCTTGCGAACACTTGCCAATGTTTACCAAAGTTTCTCAATGGATTGCCAATGCTAACGAACGGTTACCAATGCTTGCGAACGCGTGTTATTTTTAAAGTGCCATTAAGAATGTATTGCAAACGTGTTCAGAGTGTATAAACGGCCCAATTTTAAATTCGATTTCATCATTTCACTTTGGCACTTCTTAGCGGAGAAGGTAAGGCAGACATTGGTGCATCATCTCCAGTGTCCCGAGGCTCATCTGCTGCAATATCTGCCAATACTTCCGGTTCTGGGGGTTGGGTGGCTGATGTTGGTGGTCGCTGCTGCTGCTGTAGTGGGTGGTCAGGCTGTTGTTGGTGGCTCCCGGGTCTCGGAATCTGTCCCAGGAGGCCTTCATCCCCGGTCACGGTCACGGTCTCCTCCTCTCAGACGTTTGGGTCTTCCCAATGTAGGCATAACAGTTAAATAATGAAAGTCTAGAAATTCTTGATAAAATGTGGTCTTGCTGGGTTTTTTTCCAAAGTCAAACGAACAATGAACAGGAGGCAGATTCGCTCCGCAATTGATACCAATCGCGGCCGCGTCATCAAATATTCGTAACATAATAAAATGGCAAGGCATTTGGAACATTGGTAAGACATTCGTAACATTCGTCAGTGCATTCGTAACGTCTAAGCCCATTCGTAAGCATTCGCAAGCATTTGAAACATTCGCAAGGCATTCGCTGCATTTATTTGAAATTTTTCGTAAGCTCGTTCGCAACATTCGCAACGTTCGTTAGCTAGTCGTAAGGCATTGGCAAGCTTTGGCAAGGATTGGCAAGCGTTAGTAAGCATTCGTTATATATTCGTAAGGTATTGGTAAGGAGAGGTCGAGGGACAACCGAGGACGACCGAGGACGACCGAGGGGTGACCGATATGAAAATATTCGCTATCCAATCGCAATTTGATGGCGAATTCACCGCGAAATTCAAATAGTTATATTCGCAAAAATATTCGCCACTGTGTGAGAGCAGCATTAGGGTTACTATTCATTTTGAATGACAACTTTAATCCAATACCAGGTAACTATATATCAGCCCGACCTTTTCAGCTTACAACGACAAGGCAATTCAGACAAGGACTCTTGGACAGCCGCTAGATATCCCTTAGTATCAGGCTTTTCCGTCTGTCTGTTTGTCCAATTGATTGTAAAGCGACACTCGAAAGTGTGCACCGTTTTAAATCACCCGAAATAATACTATTTATAGCAATTCCTACCATAACAAAGTAACAATGTCGTACATAACATGGGTCAAAAACGAGACTACCAAGGTTTTTAGAAACCAATGTTAGAACTGTGCAATCTCATTTGTCATCGCATCCCGGTCAAATTTGAGGGCCCGTTAGTCATATGAAAAGCATAAAAAAATTCAAATTCGAAATTGGGTCCAGGTGGTCCAAAAGCTAGATAAAATGTAAATTAAACCTTATGAAGTCCAAAGAAGATACAATTTTCATCAAATATTCATGGAATATTATCATAACATGAATTTTATCTTCATCAAATTATGTTAAAGGTCAAAACTTGATATCATGGGATAAAATTACGTGACTAGGTCCACCTGTAGGAAAAATCGATCTAGAGGCTGCATATCTCAACCACTCTTCATATAAAGGTTCAGTAGAACACTCATTTATATCAAAGAATGTCTTTATCTAATAGTTATTGACTTTTCATTCGTATCATATGCAAGTACAATTCCAGAACGCGCAAAAACCTGTTACGACGGTGAAGGGATGCGTACATGTCATGCGTACACGTCACGTGTACCTTTAAACTTCAAGGTTTTCTTTGGACAATTGGATTAAACTAAAATATAAATGGATTGTTTTTGATAAAAGTTGATACTTAAATCAGAGTCAGAGTCCGTCACGGATAGTGGAAAACGCAACACCAACACACTGTAAGATAGTCTTGCGAATATTGTGTGCAAGCAGTAGGTCATCAACGTTTTAACGTTTTTTTCCGTAACAAGCATCGGACAGCCTAGCCAATATGGGTTTCATACACCACAGAAAAAGATCAAACCTCCCATCTCAGACGTCTACAACCCAGCAAGTACCTACTACATCCCCACCGAACCAGGTTATCCAACTTATTGAGGATATCAAGACATTAAAATCCTCACTTCCAGAAATAGACAAGAATGAATCGAGAAAAGTGCCATAAAATCACCAAAATGTCGACACCCAAGTTAAAATATGTGGAAAAGTCAATAACATTTATAGATAACGAACAACAGATAAAATACTAATATTAACACCAAGAAGACATTAGCACATTACAACAGTCACTATCAAGAAGCAATCAGCAAACTGAACAAAGGCAGGATAAACTCCTCGATCGAGAGTCACGATCCATGAAGGAAAACCTGATATTTTATGAAATCCATGAACCAGCGACGATAGACGGCAAGTCCCAACCCGTGAAATTCTACTAATATGCAGATCGAGAAACAGAGAGACTAAAGTCACACGAGACAAGGGAAAATTATTTTTTAAACAACAACAATATAGGAGTGGGTACACAATCGCCACAGTGATATCATGATACCAGGAGAAAACTAAAATATTTCACAAACAAGATATAAGATACGGGTAAGAAGGTCAGGA
Source organism: Clinocardium nuttallii (assembly GCA_031471495.1). Taxonomy (NCBI): domain Eukaryota; kingdom Metazoa; phylum Mollusca; class Bivalvia; order Cardiida; family Cardiidae; genus Clinocardium; species Clinocardium nuttallii. The sequence goes on from JAUELF010012166.1 coordinate 2,821, forward strand.
TAATTGGAAGTAAACTATATGTCAACAACAAAGTAACATTAAAGTATTATATGGACAGATTAGGGACCAGAGCCAACAAGAACATTATGTAGGTCACGAGAACGACTTAAACGTATTAAGTTGGAATGTGAACGGCCTAACGCGCAAAATAGTGGACCCAGACTTTGTTCAACTTCTAAGACGGTACGACCTAATATTCCTAACATGAACTCGGACCTCAGGAAAACCTTTCAGAAACCAAGACATTATTGATTATGAATGGAAACACATATTTGGAAATAAGTCGAGACATGTAACAAAGGGACGATATAGTGGCGGTATTAGTACATATTTCAAAAAACATATAAAGATATATTATAGAAAAGAGCCAAATTGGAATAGTATAGGTCGAGTGATATAAACAGCTATTTAATTTCGATCAGACTGTATATATATGCTGAGCATACATACCACCAACTCAGTCAAAAGCCATTAATAACAGTTCGATTTCTTCTATGAATTAGAATTTAATCTAGAAAGATATAAAGAATAGGGAAAATGTTTATGCATAGGCGATTTTAATTCCCGGTGTACTGGAAATAGACCCGTATTTTGACACTGACTGCCAAGTGTCAAATGGTGTAAACACAAATGCACGTGCTTCTAAAAATCACGTGATCGATAGCTATGCATAACGACAGAAGGTTTTACAAACCATTCATTAAACTTAGTTAATTATTTACTACAGAAACACATGAATGTTCTTGTATCTCTCATTTTAGTGTGCTTCAACCAAATGGATATTCCGACAAATGGGGTTTAGAAATACATCTAGCCGGACGTCAGATTTCTTTCAATAAGGCTAGAATTGCATTTCTAAGAAACAAAGGTGATTTCACTATTACACACAACTACTTACATTCAAAAAGAAAATACAACTAAACGTACTGAAAGAATAAATATAATATGCAACACAAATCAGAACTATCAAAATTGATTTAATCGAATCCAAGACAATTTTGGAATATAATGAAGCAACAATACAAGAAACAACCACAATCTTCGCAAAATATAGCATTAATACATAGTACAGCATAACTAATGAACAATAACAACCACAACTGACCAGCAACAGCAACAACGCAATAGAAACGTCAGGCACACACTTTTCGGTAATGAATTAGATCAAGAAATCACCATACACGAATTGGAGAAAGCTTTCTTTCTCAAAAAATATAATAAAAGAAGCGGATAAGATACAATAATTGCATAAGTTTATAAACATGCATTTCAAGACATTTCACCTGTAATGTTATTACTTTTAAACAGACTCTTCCAGAAGAGAGAATATCCAAGTTCCCAGGGTTCTGTAATTATAGTCCCAGTTTTAAAGGGCGGATATATTGAAGATGCGAAGAACAATAGAGGAATAACTTTAATCAATATAATTGCTAAAATATGTTCGCAAATATTACTGAATAGGCTTACAAAGTGATAAGACAACCATAATAAAATCATCGAAAACCAGGTTGGTTTTCAGAGGGGTAAATCAACAATTGACTGTATATTTCTATTACAATCTATCATTACGCATTCTCTACATTTCCGTTAAAAGTTATATTGTGCTTTTATAGATTTTCGGAAATGCTTCAATAAATTGAATCGAGTTTTTATCTTCCAGAAACTATTACAAGAAAACGTCAGCCCTTAATGCTCAATCTATCAAAAATGTATATAATACAGTTAGAGCAGCAGTTCGCTTTAACTCTTAAACTTCGTCTTTCTTTAACCCAAACATCGGTGGAAAACAAGGCGATCCGAGCTCACCAAGTGTATTCCTTTACTTGGTAAATGACATATCTAATAACTTTTAATGACGATATCGATGGTCTATTGAAACTAAATGATCTCAGTCTATACTCCTCTTTGCAGACGACACGCATACACCCACATCGCTATAATAACTACTCAATGATTAATCAATGTATTGCAGAAGGTATTGTTTTAAAAAGAATTAGAAGAAAAAACGTCATGTTATCTGAAAAGGGGAGGCATGCAACTTAAAGTTTTACTTTAAACAATACTAGTTTAAATGTAGTTACATCTTTCAAATAGCTGGGAATTTATATCTTTACAACGGTAATATAAACCGAACACAGAAAGAATGCACGACATTCAAACGTTGCTTTTCATAACATAGTTATCATATTGAACCGACTTAGATATCAAAGAACAGTTTAGGCTATGTGACATCGTTTTTGGTCCTAGACTTAATTATGGCTCAGAAATAATAGATGACCTCGTGTTTAAAGATATTGAACAGGTACATTGTAAATATCTCAGAAAAATCTTACGCGTGAGAAGGATCCTGGACTTTACAACATAGGTAAAGTGGCACGAGACCATTTTGCTGTTACATTGACTGTTCAGAATGCTTAACCTGCCCCTGCCCCTCTAGAAAACTGCGCTAAATCGACGTTGATTCTTCCAAAATAGATATTATGAAATCAGCCATGCTCAGTGCCAGTTTGGAATGCACTGATGCTGAAGAGCTTGTGAATACGAACACACATGGACTATCATCTTTAATTGATAAACATGCTTCTCTAACGACCTTCATGTGTATGGTATACATAATACCTTTACGCTGCCAAATTCTTCGAAACGCGAAAGCTAGAACGTAAATGGCTCAAAACTTAACTCATAATTGACCATGACATATACAGGAACCAATATGATTATGTTAATAAGTCACAAGAGTTTATTTAAGATTTCGAGGTTCGAATGGCATCATCTTATCTTCAATCAACCAGATTCAGGAACTAGCTCAAGACGTTAGTGACTTATTTATCATACATTTGAATGTATAGGATTAGAAATAAACACCCATACCGACTAGTCAGTTACACAAGTGGTAGATCAACCATCAACCGTATGCCAGCTTGAAGAATTTACGACAGCTTCAAAAGAAGAGATGAAGAAGGTCATTCAGCGATCCCCAAATAAATCGTGTGAAATAGACCCTCTACCAACATGGCTTCTAAAGATATGCATATAAGAAACTATTATCTGTGTTGACAAAAAACATTAACGTCTCAATTAAAACTGCGAACGTACCTAAATCCTTTAAAGCCGACGAATAAGAACTGTTTGTAAAAAGCCTGGACATGATCAAATCACTCTCAAGAACTACAGACCTGTTTCACACCTACCCTCTGAAAAAGGTAGTTGACGTGCGTCTAGAACAGCCTCTGGCACTGAACAACCTTCGTGATGAACAATAGTCTGCCTTTAGAAAGCTCCATTTCACTGAGACAACTTTACTGAAAGGCCAGAATGACATTCTCCAATCCCTTGACTAAGACAAAGTCACAGTACCTGTGCTACTCGACGTGTCTGCAGCTTTTGACAGCGTTGATCCCAACACTCTTTTAAATCGCTTAAATAATCACTTTGGAGTTATAGATAAACCGCTCCGCATGGATGACATCATATATTAATCATCACTACCAGACTGTGCGTATTGACGATGAACTGTCAACACCAGTGCTGATGAAATACAGCGTGATCAAGGATTAGTTCTAGGAACCTATACTACATGATGTATACCAAGCCAGTTGGTGACATTTGCAGACATCAATCATTTATAGGCCTATGACTTACTACTATACTTATCTTTTGATATATATGTGAATGTTGGAGTTTCTGAGATAAAGCAAACTACATGCGTTAGAAATCTTGGAGCGCTGCTGAATTCGAAGCCGGACATTGAATAGAATGTGAACTCGGTCTGTCAATCTTGTCACGGTCAATTACGGCAGCTATTTCATATCAGACGGTACCTTACTAGTGACGCCACGAACTATCTTGTGAACTATTTAGTCACACCAAGACTTGACTACTGTAAATTGCTACGTTTACACATACTGTAATGAACAAACTCATCTGTTCTTACACCTGACAGATATGGGTTCTCGTTAGGGCAAGATAGCGTCCTTTTTATGTTTAATTACAACATAGCATGGGAACGTACACATATATGGATAACATATCTTCAGAATGAGAGTTAAACCACAAGAAGACAAAACAATAACATATCATCTTTCAAATAATTGAAGTTTGTATGAAAACGTTTTTGTTTCACCTTCTGAATAAACAAAATGCATATTATAGAGCCTACATACATTCATTTGGCATAACATTAAGCACAGCAAAATACCATGTGTTAGTGTTTTCATTATCCATACATTCATCTTTCAAAAAAACAATATGTTACAACAAAAATTGAATATTATGAAAAATCAACGTTTCAGTGCAGTACATTCTTAACAGGATATTTAAGTCTTTACCTAATACGGAGTATTGCTAACTCCTATACGACAGTTAAACTTAAAGGCTTTATAGGATATGAGAAACCGAGCGAAATTAATGGTATCTCATTTTCCGGCGGTCTTCTAAAACCAGATCCAACACCATAATTCTAGTCTAGATCTTTACAAACTGACACACTCTAAAAATAGCATATGGAGTACATGGTTTCTATCAGTTATATGTAATTCAAAAAGCTAAGTCTCGTAATTTGCACCAAATTATTTCTCTGTTTACCTAGGTAATCCGAGCCTTATGCAGTTGTTAAACACACATCTCCCTATTTCTCCAAACCCAATATTGATCATAAATAATAGCAAATGCTTTCACTTTTCCCAATGTTTTCAAAACGTTTAAAAACTTATATTTATATTGATTTAAAAAACGACATTTTACTTTTAATATTCTCCTACCTCAACTTCTCGGAAAAGACTTACTGATATTATACACAATATTTCTATATATAATGTTTATAAGTTTAATGGCTAAAAGTATGTCCTATCTAATGCTCAATAAAGTTATGTTATGTTATGTTATTTACAAACTGTGTTACTATTTCTTTAGCTATATGGTTTAAACAAAACAAACATTATCAAAAGAAGAACTAACATGACTTAAGGTTACGCTCAAATTCTTACCTCAGATTTATAACATACATTGTTTGCATTTCTCTGCTATATGCCATGATACGTGCGTAACCATTGGCACTGTTAACTACCTCATCAATAATTATGATGTGTATAACAAAGTCTGGAACCAAGCATCATATATCAAGTACAATTGTAATATCATTTGGTTCAAATTCATATTTTTTAATTTTTGATTGAATAAAATGTCGTCTACTTTAAATAATTTATGTGAATGTCATATACTTAAATTACACGTTTTCACTCTTTGGAAGGAAGATTGCGTTAATCCATTATTATTTGTAGTCTTAAATATCATTTTCAGAGTATCAAGTGCCCAGCCTTGTCTGGAAAGAGAATTTTCTTTTCATTGTTCTACGTCTAAAATATCTCTATTCGTGACCTGTTAGATAATGAGATAATGGGGGAAGATTGTCCGCGCAAAGTAACACCCATTTGAGCGAATACTGAATGGTTTCGACATTTCACATGATACGTTTTCAACATATGAGTTAATTTGCTAATCAATGTCAACGACATAATTGATAAATCTTTCTCTGTTAACTAGTCATACAAAATGTGTATAAAAAGTGTTACTATCTTGTAATATATTACATCTCACCTTCTGTGTTGCGCCAGCAGCTACACAAGCTCGACATGTAAACACTTTAGACAAGTTTCAAAGCTCCGTTCCCCATATCATATTAATGAACGAATACATAGCAACGCACTCTGCTATGTACTATGTACTATACACAACTTGCATTAAATTACTTCAAAGAAACAATATAGGATAAATTAACTGACACGTATATATAGGAATAGTCGAACAAAATGACTGGTAGGTCATTTGGATTGACCACCCTTTTTCGGAGTTATCACATGGAGTTTATCCGCCCCTTTCATTGTTTACTGGGTCTTCGCTATAACATTAATTTTAATTTCATAAACTAATCAAATAAACGAATACTCTCAAAAGTGTTGTGACATTAAGTTATCCTACACCAGAGAATACATGTATAAACTTTCATGGAAAACTGCCCGTTTTTGTTTTGTGGGATTTTTCTAGCAATGTCATTTTGGTGCTTTGATTTAAATCTTTTACAATTTTCCTCTCGTTTAGATACAGCAAACACTTGTTTAATTAAACAATTTTACTTGTTTCTTTTATTTTGCATGAAGGGAACCAACCTGTGACAATCAAGATGCTAAGTTAGTCCTCATCTACAGTTTGGGTAATGGTTTGGCTATTATCCCTTTATTTCTATGTGGGAATTTCATAAGTCGTTTTGGCGCACGAACAACCAGAGCTATATGGATGTAAGATATAATCATATTATTAATATACATAATGTAAACCAAACAAGATATCAATTGGGCAATTATAATACCAAGGAATTACCGAGAACAGTTTTGTTTGGCGATATTGATGTTATACTAGCAAAAATCTTTCAAACGATTTTCGTTTTTTGCATTTTAATAATTGATAATAGTTTTCTTACAGGTCCAGCATGCTTTGTTTTACAGATATATCTAATCTGTTTTTATTATATAGATATAGATATAAGTTTGAAATGGTCATGTCGTAATTTGTCATTATTGTCTTCAACAATCGGATAACCATGCATAAATGTATTGCGGAATTGTCCTATTTTGTTGAGCCAATAATATGAGTAAGGATAATATATGTATAGATAAGCTTACGATACATCATATATTAAGGGAGAGTTGATAAGTTTTAATAGAATATCCTATATTTTGTTAATATTGTTCTGTTATTTTCTTTTTTTAAATTTGTCACACGTATCATTGTTCGTGGGTTTTTTCCAGATGTATTTTTATGGCAGGGTGCATATTCATGATCATCTCAAGTCCTGGTATGTTTACATTTATTTTACATAAAGGTAGGGTATCACATGGCGAGGGTCAAACTGTAATGTACGAGTATGTATATTGAAAACAAATGTAAAAAAAGAAATAACGTATATATATCTCATAAAGTCATAAATAAGGATATCTATACTGACAGAATAAAGTTTGGAGATTAGTCTTTTTTTCAATAACTGGTTATTTATTTAATATATCAATACATATTACACAATAATAATAAAAAAAACAATCCACCGGTTTCACCTCTTAGAAGTGTAATGGGAACGAGGTATAGATACACATATCACTTCTACAGCCCTGCTGTGGAAGCTAACTTTTATTGCGACATTGGTAGAGTTGTTGACTTTTCCTTAAAATTAAGTAACGTTATCACGGTTAATGCCTTGATGCGTTACTTAATTAACTCCGGCACAGGTTACAGAAGAACTTCAGACATATAGCAAACGACATTATAAACTTATAGGCAAATCTATAGTCTCTAACTATAAAAGTAAAATTATTGAAACACTTTGAAAACCTGGGAAACAGAAACTGTTCTGCGTGAGCAAGAGTTTCTTTTGCTTTTCTATCTGAAAAGGTTTCTGCTGCAGATGATTTAACATTTATCTGAACAATGGAATGTGTTAAACACTTTACTTAACCATGGCCTACATGATTTATCCTGTAACTATACCGTGCCGGTTGTATTGTTATAATGTTTCTTTAAATAGTTAATTTGTTTAAATATGCTTCTAAAATGTGTTTGAACGCATATGGATATTACTTTGCTAATGTCTGTTGTGTTGTATAAATATTACGTACTCGGTTAAATCTACTTAGCCGAACCCTGACGCGGGTTGTCAGTTCAGGGGTTGTGAGTTTGAACCCAAGCTCGGTCAATATTCTTTCCGACGTTTAACAAAAGTCACTGTGACAGGTGTGTTTCGCCTTTAAAAAAATGGGCTGATAGTTTATGTGAAAAAGCAGCCAGTTTCTGTGAAAGTACTGGTGTGGGACAGACAGGAAACACAATAATGTAGGCCAGTACGAATACGAAAAGAGTCCTCGATGATCCTTCTAAAATATCTACTGATTGCCCATGTTGAGAGTGAATGTTCTGGTTTTGTCTTTATTATTCGTTGATATCCTAATAATACAGGTGGAGATAATTTATTGTTCTAACAGCTTTGCCATGGTTTGCCTGTGTTGGCCTAGCTTGCCTGTCCGGTGGAGGAAGGGTGTTTATGCAGACAAGTATGCAGGTATCTCAGCAGAAATCTTCATAAATTGGCCTTACTGTCCCACTTGCCATACGTGTCAAACAATGTTTCAGCAATATCTACGACTTTATTTTCTTGCATGAATCGTAAAACATATGCTATATGTTCGGTTATTCGATTGGTGCGTTCAGAGAGACTCGCTGAATAAATTGAATTTGTGTTAATCTTAGAGAGCCAATCGTTAAGCGATTTGTGTTTTAATTATAAACTAATATATCTAAGCTGGTTTTGCTCAAATTGAGACACTTTGATTATATATAAATATTGCATGGCTTCCAGTGTGACAGTACATATTGTCAACATGAGGAAAATACTGTTACCCGAGACGAAGCCGAGGTAAACAATATTTACCCGAATGTTGACAATATGTACTGTCACACTGGAAGCCATGCAATATTTATTTTATTATACGGAACAAAATTACAAGCTTATTCCATTTTTTCTGTATTTTGAGGTGAACATGTGTACTTCAATTTAACACTACATACGAACAGTATAATGTTACAAGGCATGCGCATCTAAACGGTGACGTTATAGTTTGAAATGACGTCATAGTAACACGTGCATGCCATTGTAACAGTATACTGTTAATTGGTCAAAAACGTACTGTTAGCATGAGACAGTAAGGAATTGCCCATGATGAATATATGATAATAAAACGTTACAAAGTCATTTGAGGTATAATAATATTAGGTAAATTGCCCCTTTTTTCGACTAAAAAAATAACCCAGATGAGTAATAGCTTTGGGAGATAATTAAGATTTGGAACCATTTTACTGTCTCTTGAATAGTTTTTGTGTCTCCTGCATTAGCAATCTTCATCATCTGTCCATCTGTATGTCTGTCCATCCATCCCTCTATTGATTGAATACAATGAAAGTCTTTGCTATATTAAGTTGTTCTTTTCCTGTGACATTGATGAAATGTTCCAGTTGCTTATCTTGAGGGCAAATTCTACAATTAGAAAAAGGTACTGTTGTCAACATGAAATCATTTAAATGTTTATTTATTTTAACTGAAAACTTACTTGAACATTTTGTGGCAAAGACAGAAATTACTTATTATTAGAGGTTTCTCATTTTGCAATCATCTTTTCAAACATCATCTGCTGCAGATGCATCAATCTTGCATCTGTGCATATGGAAAAGGGTGAAATTACTGCCAATAATGAATGAATTTGAAGCTGTAATATGCTTCTCAGGTGCAGAAATTCAAATGAGTCAAAGTTGATTCACCCAATTAGACCTTTCCCACGATAAATCAACAGCAGACAACTTTGAAAGCATCTTGGTAAAATGATTGAAAGTCTATATCTATGGTTATTCATGAATAAAGTTGAAACCATTGTGGCATTCATGAGTAATTTATTCTTATGCCACAATGTTTTCAAAAGCCATCAGTTATGATAAAAGGAATCTGTTTCTAAGAGAAAATGTTTATAGATATGTAAATGTAATTAATGTCTTACATGTTTTAATTTCTTTCTTTTCAGGTAAGTGTTTGTGAGACTTTTCCTGATTTACTTACTCAAGTGATTCCAATGAAGTTGACACGTATGTATATGATTAGCAGCCTTTTCCACTGGGCAGACACATTTTGATAATTTTAAGCATTATGGCAAATGACTTGAATTATGCCCCCCTTCGATATTATGCATACTGCCCATGTCATTCCCTTGGTCGTCATTCAGTCCATCAGTAAGTCCAAAGTTTGTCTGATAAATAATTGAATAATGATTGGACCTTCAGGACTATAACACTTAGCAGGGAGGTTGGCATGACCAGTAGATGAGCTCTGCTGATTTTGAGGTCATCCTTATAAAGGTCAAGGTCACAATGAATGACCATGAACACAAAAAATGGAGGGGCATAATACTGTTTGACAAACATCTCTTGTTTATAGATATTTTCATAGTTTTGCCTTGGTGTTTGTTATTTAGTCACCTTATGCAGAGTTAACACCTTTAAGAATGATCAATCAATCAATTTATTGAAATAAAGAAGACAAAATAAAAAGTAACTCCAGATGATTTTACTGATTAACACAGGAGTATATGAAAGTTATGGCAATTTGAGTTACTTCCCTTATACATTTAACTTAGATTTTGTGTTACACTAATTTCTTTTCTTTCAAGTGCATTGTGCCTTAGCATAAAGCTCTTTATGTCATTCTTTCACTTACAGACATAGTATAACCTTTTCCCACACACAAAACATTGAAAACATCTAGACAAAAATATAAAATATCACTACATGTATAAATAAAAGAATTATTATTAAACAGAGGGGACACATGTGTTTCTTTTGTGTACATTCTTGCTTTCTGTTTAAAAGTTGACCAGTTCAAAAAAGTAAACACTGGTCTTTTACCCTGCAATATCTTTCTATCTCTGTTATTGTTTAATACTCAGAACATAGGGTTTTGATGTATAGTAAGATTTTAACCCTTTCCCTCATATAGACGCTTTCTGACGCCTCTGCAGCAGACGGCTTTTTGAAAAAATAGTGACATAAGAAGAAATTGCACAAAACATGCAATTTCTCCTTTTGCCACAATGTTTTCCACTTTTAGTCATAGGTTATCCTTTAAATTATAGAGATTTTCTATGTTTTGACAAAATATGTTCAAAGTCGTCTGCTGCAGAATTGTTGTATGAGAGACAAGGTTAAATCCTTGTTGGATTTATGGAACTTTGCCAGAGACCACTAATGATGTTTAAAACATTTGTAAAATTCCAGTTCAATATCTAAAGTAGTTTCAGAGATGTGAAAAGGACTGAAAACTTTAATAACAATTTTGCACGATTAAAAATGGAGCATTATTTCAGTTTTTTTTCTACCTTCAACTTGGCTTCAATATCACTGGCAGAGTGGTGAGAGGTACTTTAAATAATACAGACCAGCGTCTGACAAAAATATGTAAGGAATCCAACACTGTAGAGTGGTATTATAAGCTATTGGGAAACTTTAAAAACATCTAGACGAAAGTATAGAAAATCTCCATAAATGAATGTTTAGCTATTGAATAGAGTGAAAAACATTGTGGCAAAGGGAGAAATTGCTCATGTTTTCAAAATGAGTGCTGAAGAGGCATCAGAAAGCACCTGTATGTGGAAAGGATTATCCAAATGAGAAAATATAGATGTGCATAACGGCTTGATAGGAATAGCCATTGTTTATAGTACAGGCAAGCTAAAAACTATGTTGACTGGTCCACTGTATCTTTACACTGGTTGTTAGGTTTGTTGTCCGGTAAGCAGTCTCCCAGTCCACATTCCAGCTCCCTCTGGTTGATGAAGTGGGCATTCTTTAGAACACTCGGTCTAGTATGGAATTTTATAGGTACCTGTAAGCAGAAAGCGTAAATTAAAAGGTTGACTATTTCATATTTTCAGAGTTGTCTGCTTTGAAAACATTTAAAAAGCATTCACCTAGAAAGTTCATAAGTTGATTTTGCTCGAGATACAAATAGAAATTGCTTGATTTTTATGACTATGATAAGAGTTAACTCTTTCCCTTATATGTAATTTTGCAACAGATGACTTTGAATGGAGAAATTGCTTGTCTTGAGCAATTTCTTCTTTTGTCACGATGTTTTCAAAAAGCAGTCTGCTGCAGAGGCGTCAGAAAGCATCTTGGGGGGAAATATATAAAACCTCTACAAATTACATGTATAATAATTGAATAGAAATGAAATACTTTTACAAAAGCAGAAATTAGTCAAATTACTCATCATGAGTAATTTCTCAGTTTGCAGCAATATTGTAACGCTATGGCCACACTTCTATTGAGTTAATGAATGAATTATAGATGGGGAAAAGGCACAGCCTTACAGTGCTATGTTGATATTGTTCCGAGTTCAATATCGGGAGGTGTCAAATTGGAGTCTCCAATGTGACGCCGAGCCGAGAAAATTTTAATTGTGCATATTGAAAAGATGCAATATGCTAGGGGTTTGAGAGCCACAATCTCGGAGATAGAGAGGTTGGAGCGTGCATGAGAACTACATAGTGTAGAGTTGCTTCTGATATCAGACTCTTTGGCAAGAATGGGGGCCAAAAGTAGATTGATCCAGGTGGGTCCTCTCTGTATAGGGGAAGATAAGCTAGTAGGAATTGTGTTTCATAGAGATTATGACCACTTTGGGCTAATGGGACATTTACTTTAAATATATTGGTAAAAGGAGGCATGACTAAAATGACTTATACAAATTGTTAGATGTTCAATTCGCAAGTCTTTGAATCTTGTGTGAGAATTTACAAATATTTAATATTGTGTTATCAACACAGACTTGTTGAACTTTATTAATCAAATAGTTTAAAACATTTTGCTAAGTACTAAAAGACTTAAGAAAACTAGCCAAAGAGATGATTAGTAACGACGTTGAAATATTTCAAAAAGCAGTCTGCTGAATTTATGTAAAACTAGAACTATCACTAAAGGTGATTAATACCCCCGCCCAACCCCTGACACATATTATATCTCACAACATTATCTTTGACTCAGACAATCTGAATATCAGTTTCAAAAAGAAATATACTAAGATGATATCAACAAGATGTGTTTGTGAAACACTGATGCCCCCGAATGGGTCTTATCACAAGGAATGCACATGTGAAATATGGAAGCCGTACATGTTACGGTTTAAAAGTAGTGATCAAGGTTAAAGTTTTCATTTTTGCCACAAACAGAGGGACGCAGACAGAGTGACAGACAGGCCAAAAACTTTATGCCCACCGAATCTATGATTCCGGGGGCATAAAAATACTTTGACAAAACACATTCATGCAAAATTATTGAGAATGTCTGTTATTAAAGAGAGAGTGGCAACATGAACATTTACTACTTTGCAATTATTTTTTACAAGTTGTCAGCATATGGGAAAGTTGTTACAGAACAAGTGAAGGTCAGCTTTTTGAGGGATTGCTCCTAGGATTCATATCGCAGCAAAAACTAAACAAGAATTATGCACTGAAATATATATGAGCCGAATTACAAGAAAACCATTGTGGACTGCATAAAGTATCGACCTGGATCAGCCTAAGCATGCCATGCAGTCTAAACAGGACAGAAAACATTTTGCCTCCTGTAGATTTTCTGTTTCAGGAATCATTACTGTATACCTCTATCCCCCCGAGACTGACTGTGCTGGCTGATCTGGATTGATACATTAAGCAGAGTCCATAATGTTTGTTTTTTATCTTATTTTGATAGAATAAAGTTAAACTTACTTGGATTGTCTGACAGATATAAACGCTCTTTCCCTTTAAGTTTGAGTCCTTGGTTGAAGAAATCTACTTTTTTACGTTCTCTCAGAACATCAAGACCTGAAAGAACACACATTATATATAATGAGATGAAATTCAAAATGTAAAATAATTATATTAAAAGCGATTAAAAAGTATATAGGCAGTATATAGTAATAATTAACTTGAAATATTTACTTAAATGAACATTTGAAAAAAGGAAGAAATCTTTGACGCCTCTGCAGCAGTCAACTTTTAAAAACACTGTGGCAAAAGGAGAAATTGCTCATGATGAGCAATTTCACCTTTTGCCACAATGTTTTCAACTCTTATTCACTTGCATCTATAGCATTTTATTGCTAATTCTACAAATCTTTTATAATACTTGAAATCATATGAAGAAGCATTTTGACTCGGCAGGCGACTTTTGAAAACATTGCGGTAAAAACAAATTTCCTACAACAATTTCAACTGATAATACTTAAAAATCATATTTAAAAAAAAAAGAGCTCATCATGAGAAATTTCTCCTTTTGCCACAACCTTTTCAAATCGATTAAATATTAATTCTTTCAGTTTTCAAATGTTTGCCTTTCTTTTTAGTCTCATAACTGAAATAATGTTGAAAGCGACGTAAAACCCTAATAAATAAATAAATTCTTTTTAGTCTGCTGCAGATTTTTTCGTAGGTAAGAAAGGATTTAAAGTATGACGTAAGCCATTGGCAACCTTACCTCTAAGTCCGGGAGGGCCATGATGTTTCCCGTAGATTTTCTCTCCAACAGCAGTCTTTGACAGCGATCTGAAGGTCCAATTCTTCAAACAGTGTCTGTAACAAAAAAACACCTTAAACAAACAATATGCTATACATTCTTCTCACTGATAGATGTGATATTGACACCATTTTAAACAGTATTTTAATTATATCAAGGCAGCTAGAACACCTAGATCATGCATAGTTTCATGGCCATCTTGCAAAATAATTCATCAAAAAGAAAAATGGGATTATATGAATATTTAGTGTTAACTCAACATCAACATTAAAAATAATCTGTCATACTATATCATATCTAAAAGTGGATATGAAGAGATCTATATCAAGTCTGTTGAAGTCCCTTCCATCTTTGTAAAAACAATTGAGGTTAAAATAGAAAATAAAAAAGGCAATGTTCAAGAAATAATTAAATTTGTGGTAAAAGACTTGCCAATGCATCCATGCATATGTTTTATAGAAGAGGCTTGTAAAGACCTTCTATGACTAATTTGCAAACATTGTAGAGCCAGATCAGACTTCAAGATTACCCTGATCTGATCTTCACAGGCTGCAATTGCTGAATAATTAGTGTATAAGCAAAACAATCCTATTCATGAGTATATTTTTTTTAATTCATCTCCTTGTCCGGCATAAGAAAATGGTTCTAGTTTCTATATTTTTTTTATCAGCATTCACAAATATTGATGTTCTGAATTTAAAGGGTACTGTGAAAGTTCTTATGAAGCTGTGGGTTCGCAGATGACACAAGACCTTATAATATCTGACAGAGCTAATCTTATGTTTCACTTACACAAACAGTGATGAGTCTACACCTCCAGCACCTCGCCCATCCCCTGGAATGACCCCGTCATCGATGATGTTATCAGGTGAGAAGGCCTTTACAGCATCCTTCAATCGTCGTTTCTCAAAACTCACCTTGTCTTCTAAATCATCATGCACCCCTGAAGAAAAACAAGAGGCCCATGAGGGCCTATGCTCTACTGGCATGGATCTTGAAGGCGTTATTGTGACAATTAATCAAAAATA